>JAHRHJ020000207.1:0-93922 GCA_019776745.2 Taxus chinensis | reverse complement strand
ATATATATTGAATGCAACCACTTAAATTATATTCATTAAACTATTTACTCCATTTTTTGGCGCCACTGTTCTGTTTTTTTTTTTATTTTTACATAAATGATTTATTTAAGTATTGTAAAAAAGAACAGTAGTCATATTTCATTCAGTTTTATGGAAGTTGAAGGAGATTTCTGAAGGTTGGCTATGGAAGTTGAAGGAGATTTCTGAAGGAGATTATTGCTCATGACAGGGAAAATTTGGAAATAATCTCTACATTGCAAATCAGGTAAGAACATTATATTTTTTAAAATCAGTGATAAGTTCAACTCATCTTGTTTATTAATTTATTAAGTTTTTGGACTACTTTCCCAGTCATCTATCAAAGTTGAAAGGAATAACAATTCTGGTTAGTGTTTGCAAGATTTATTTGAAACAAGGCTAATTGAAAACAAAGAAATTATAAGTTGAATGGTAATTCAGATTCTTATATCTAATATTCAAGGTAAGATTTTTCCTGAGAGAGTTTTTGGTACAACAATACAACAACATATTACGTTGTCGCCCAATCTAAATGATGGAATACGTTATATTTACAGGCTATGGTCATTATAGTGTATAAAACTATGATGCCACATTCTTATGTGCCTACGGGATGTATATAAAAGTAGGTTGTTTTCCCACGTAATACGTTGTTGCGTCAACGACATGAAGTTCTAAATATTTTTTTTGCACATCATAGTAATATGAAACTATTCAAATTTGTTTCATTATATTACTTTAAAATAATTTCAAATCCTTTCCCTCCTACTATGAGTACAGCAATTTAACAACATATTACGTTGTTACCCGCGATAACGATGACCTGACTCGTTACTAGGCTCCATAAGGTACATGGTGTACTGTATAAAACTATAATTTAAGATCTTAGTGCGCCTACAGGATCTATATCTAAGAAGGTGGTTTCTCAACGTAATACGTTGTTTCTTTGACGACCTGCATTTTTAAAGTTTGTTTAGCACTGAATAATCTATTAAAAGTTGTTTGATTCAATTAAACTGGAATACTTTCCAATTCATCCTCTCACAATTTAATTTCGACACGACGACAACGTATTACGTTGTCACCCGGACTAAATGGTGGAAAACGATATTTTACAAGCTATATTCATTATAGTTGGTGTACCTCTTAGCTCAGTAGATCCTCCTCAAGGAGCATGTCACGTTCTCATATTCATGTTGTTGTTCTTCTCTACAACCGTGCCCTCAATCTTTCTTTGTATGCATACACCTATCTTTTCGAACAATCAGCATTGAAGTCTGACTTCCAAGCATATAGCCAATGACAAGTACTTTGAGTAAGGTTGCTGACTGCCCTCACTGTCCACATTTACCTTTTAACTCCTAGCTACTAGTCCATTTATCAGCAACCTCAACAACTCCACGTTCTTCCCGAGTTCTAAAAAAAACACTCGTTACTAGGCTCCATAAGGTACATGGTGTACTGTATAAAACTATAATTTAAGATCTTTTGTGCCAACAGGATCTATATCTAAGAAGGTGGTTTCTCAACGTAATACGTTGTTTCTTTGACGGACCTCCATTTATAAAGTTTGTTTACCCGATGAATACATCTATTACAAGTTGTTTGATTCAATTAAATGGAATACTTTCACAGGTTCATCCTCTCACAATTTAATTTCGACATCACGACAACGCTATTACGTTGTCACCCATACTAAATGATGGAAAACGATTTTTACAAGATATAGTCATTATAGTGTATAAAACTGCAATACCTTCTTAGTGCCTACAGGATCTAAATCCTCCCTCAACTAGCATGTACACGTTCTCATATTCATGTTGTTGTTCTTCTCTACCACCGTGCCCTCAATCTTTCTTTGTATGCATACACCCGTCTTTTCGAGCAATCAGCATTGAAGTCTGACTTCCAAGCATACAGCCAATGACAAGTACTTTGAAGTAAGGTGGCTGACTCAACTGTAATACATTGTTTCTTTGACTCCTGCACAGCAATTTAACAACGCGTTACGTTGTTTCATTCGGATTAAACTGGATACTTTCACCTAATTCATCCTCTCATAAGTTTGTTTTGACTAACTCATAATCTATTAAAGTTGTCACCTACGTCTAAATGGTGGAACAACGATATTTTCAAGCATATTCATTTCTGTACCTCTTACTTTAAATCTTCCTTCACAGGAGCATGTCACCTCATACTTCATGTTGTTGTGATCTACTCAATAATACACGTTGTCCTTTAATTCGATTTATTAAGTTGATGCTAAGCATATAAAAGCCAATGATGATTTGTTTAGCATACCTGTTTGAGTGGTCCACATTTTGAGATGGTTTAATTCCATACTTCCATATATATTGATGCTAGTGATGATTGTGATACCCTTGAGAGCTATTTTTGGGTTGATTCTCTTCTATACGGCAGCAGCTAATTTAAACATTTCTCAACCTTGAATAACTTAGAAAAGATACTCTATTGTCTAATCTGATGATTTGGTTCTTCGCAACCTTTGGCTATTAAGTTATATTCACCAACTTCTTTGTGCATCTATAGTTTTGGCTTTCATGAGAAAAAGGATAGATCATGATCTACATACTTCATGCTTCTTTTTCAGATTTCCTATTGTTGCATTGATACTTTTTCCTATTGAAAACATGAGTGGAAATCATTGTTGAAAAGAAAGAGGCAGTGAGATATCATGTGAGGGAGAAGGATTGGTTTTACAATAAACAATATTCAAATAATTCTATTTTTTTTAGTGATATGAGAGTGAAATTAATATGGCTAGCTCAATTTTATGAGATTATTGATGTCGTTTTTACTTTTTTTGTTGACCTGAATTTTTTTAATAATGATCCTCAATTTCTTTAACATATTGAACATTTGTGAATGCAGGCAGGTCCTATCATTTTAGCATCAGCTATAATATAAATATCAAATGGTTAGTGTTATTGTCTAATTGTATAGTGTGTTAGCTTGAGCATTTTTTTTCCAAATTTTAATAATTTGTAGTGTTATTAACATCAATGTATAATCAGAGAGACTCAAAGTGGAAGCGCTTGTTAGACATTCCTATCCAATGTCCTCCGGAAGGACTGTTCTCTGCATTAGATGTAGTTTGGAGCAAAGTTAAAGATAACCGTGGAGTGGAAGGGGATTTTGTTGCATGGATAGAAGTTGGACGAGTAGATGATTTTATTAAAGGGGAATGTCAGCGGACATCATTTCCAACAAGTTATTACAAACGTTGGAGTCATTCATCACCCATAAGGGAAAGTACACACCGGGTTCGAATTGATAGCACCATCAGTTATATAATGTATGATGTGGCAATGTTCGGTGATGTTTTTAATGCAGTTTTAAAATTGTTGTTTATTTTATTATGACTCACTTTTAGTGACATTTTGCAGATATTGGTGTAGCTATGGGCCTGAAGACTTTAAAGAAGAGGATGATTTGCCATATGATAAGTCCAAGGTTCCAACTAGAGGGACGGGGAGTAGACCTGGACGTAAACATATAAAATGTGGTTGCCAATGCAATTTTAATGTGCGCATTCTTATGAAAAGAAGTGAATATGCACTTATCACATATCCTCAGATGGATCATGTGGATAACAACAATCATATATGCCATGGCCAAAAAAATCACAAATTTGAAGGGACACGAGCTTATTATGCGCCACATATTAGTAAGGAATTGCAAGAATGGGTAGAAAAGTTATTGTTATTAGGAATGCCAGCTGATATTGTGTTGCAAAAGCACCGTGAAATGGTTCATGAGAAGCTAGCCTTGTTTGATGGGCAAACAAAACGTGATGATTTCTTGTCTTCACATGATGTTCAAAATATTGATACAAAAATAAAAGCAGCAAAGTACATGTATGACAGAAATGATGCCCAAAGTGTGAGAGTATGGCAAGATCAAAATCCAAATATATGTTTTGAATACCAAGAGTATGAAGGAAATGTTGAGGAAGATGGTCACGTGCCGTTTATCATGGGCATTCAAATGCCGCAACAACTTGAGTGGATGTTAAAATATGGCCATAACAACATACTTGCAATGGACGCCACTTTTGGGACCAATGGAATGAAGGTATTCTCTTTTACATAATCTTATCAATAAAAAAAATTCTGCAAAAAATATGTTACATTTTCTTACCAATAATCTACTAATTCACATTGTTATTGCATTGCCAACTCTCCATAGTTCAAACTCTATACCATCCTCACATTCGATTCCAAACACATGGGCCTACTAGTTGCATGGGTCATAATGTCAAGAGCTACAACTAGCGACTTAACCCAATGGATGAAAAAGCTGGTGAATAGAGCACATGCTCATATGCTTGAGTGGAAACTAAATGCTTTCATGGTAGATGATGCTACAGCTGAAATCAATGCTATTAGGTTGTAAATTACTCTTTGTGTATATTGTTAGAATATATAAATTTAAATTATAGATATTAAGTTTGCTATCAAATTTTTAAAATTCTAATACAATTCATTTTCAAATACAGAGAAGTTTTTGGGTGTGAAGTATACTTATGCAGCTGGCATGTAAGGAGGGCATGGTTGAAGAATCTTGTTGCCAAGGTTAAGGAAGATCAAAAAAGACGTGTAATGTTTAATAGGTTGGGGGAAATTATGCACCATTCAAATAATGAGGAGAGTGCTATTCAAATGGCACAAGATTTTGTTACAGAATTTGTGGACGAGATAAAATTTATTAAATATTGGCAGGAACACTGGCTTCTAAGAATTGGAATGTGGGTGAGACATCTACGGACTTTAAAGCATGCTGGGCAAGAAACAAATGCTGCAATAGAGGCATATCACTCTATACTTAAGAGTAAGTGGTTATCCTCCATTCGAAAAGCATCTCATCGCAGGGTTGACTGGCTGATACATCAGTTAATCACAGTTGTTTTTATATATTATTGGTGGAGTCAATGTTGTAAGGAAAGTGGGTTCTACCGTAACTTCAAAGTGGAGAAACTAGAAAATAACCAATGGCTGCATGCACAATCCATTCCTGATTATTATGTCACCTTCCATACCTCTGACCCACGGTTAGCATGGGTTCGTAGCCAGACGGATGATACTTGTCACTATGAAGTATGGTATCAAACCCCACATTTGGCAATGTGTGAATGTGGAGTGTCAAAGAATGGGTACTTATGTAAGCACGTAATTAAAGTGAATATGATGAAAAAGAATTCAGCGAGAGAAAACTTTAATGTTCAGGTATTCTAGGCAAAATGTTTTTCAAGATTTTCCAACATAGTAATTTATTGTATCTAAATTCTATTAATTTTGGTTTTTATTCAAATCTTTGATTTATTATACTAATTTGTAATGTTCTCCAGGGTTTATTTTGTGCTCCAAATGTTGCATGTGGAGATGAACATGTGGTTGACGATCCTTTTGGTCAAGCATGGAATCCTCCAAACACCTGTGAAGACTCTATGCATGTTTTGCAACAAGATAAACATGTTATAAATGAAGAAGATGAACACTTGAGCCCACAAGTGAGAAGGATCAGAAAAATAGTAGATAACAGTCTTGTTGGTCCTCTAAACAAGTCATTTCTTACTTTATTAGAGAATACACTTGTGGAAACAACAAACCGATTGAGGGGAAGCCAAATATCTTCTATATTAGGTGTGCAACATCCTGAGGCACAACCGTTTAGACCTGTAGATGATGGATTCAACAATACACTTCATCGAGAGAGAGATTTTATAGAGAAGATGTTGAATCGAAGGCGCCCATGTCCAACAAATAGGAAAGCTAGTTTTCCTATTGTAAAAAAGAGTCGTGTATCACGTCGACTAACATGGGAGGATGAATTAAAAAGAGCTGCAGAACGAGATAGGGAAAGGGGGCTTGTTGAAGAACTTGAAGATGAGACCAACACAAATGGAATTTAAGGGTAATTTTATAGAACAACTATTTTTATATTTTCAACCACAAGTGTGCAATGTCTATATAATTGTGTTTGATATGCAAATCTATGAGTGCATTTTGCAAATATATATCCTTGAATCATAGACTTCTATGTTGTAATCATTCTTCCCTCATATCAATATCAATATTTTATCCTTTTCAAAAAAAGATTGCAGATATTATATTTTGTTTTTGTTGCAGAAATTAAATTTTATGTGTTGTAAAAATTATATTCAGTTTTTGTTGCAGAAATTATATTCATTCCCTCCTACTTTGATTGCAGCAGTTCAACAACATATTATGTTGTTACCCTTGAGAAATGATGAACAAACACATTATTAGTTTACAAGATATGCTCATTATAATATCTAAAACTGTGATACCATCTTTTTATGCTCCTACATGATCTATACCAAAGTAGGTTATTTCTCAACGTAATACGTTGTTGCCTCAACAAAATGGATTTTTAATGTTTATTTTGCATTTTATAATGTTATGTATCTATTCAAGGTTGTTTAATTCAATCACTTTGTAATAATTTCCCACTTATGCCCTTCTACTTTAATTAAAATAGTTCAACAACGTATTGTGTTGTCATCCGTAATAAATGATGCAAGTTTCAATATTTATACAAATTTGTCACTTTTTAACAAAGGATATCCATTTATCTCTTTATAAAAGTTACCCTAATCATGTGTATACAATGTTCTTATAGATTTGTTCTATCATGTAGTCGGCGACACTAAACATCTAAGGTAGCAGTGTTGTCTGTTGGTGCAAGAGAATTGGATTAGATGAATAAACAACAAGCTTTTGAAGGGTTCGCTATCATTTTTTTTGCAAATGCAAGAACATTACCCCACACTTAGATAGTTTCCTATTGGTATGTCCCTTTCTTGGTATCATTTTTCATCAATCTCAAAACCATCGTTAGTAACTATCTTTGGGTATTGAGCCAAAAAATATGAGCGTAACAAAAATATTGTCCATATCGGTAAACACAAATAATTTTTTTAATGAAAACTTCATTTTCAACAATCTAAGTGCAATACATGAATGTGAATACGTGAGAAAGAGATCATGTTCAGAGATTGAAGGCAGAAAATAAAATAGAAAACATATTATCAATTGATTACTGCATTATCAATGATTACTACCTTTGTCAAGATGTTGGGAGGATGCTGGCAAAGTTTGTGGAGCTTGGCTTTGCACCTGCCAATTGCATTTGCTTGAAAGTTTCGAAGTTATTTTCAACTAACCCATTTTTTTGCACATCCAACAATCATTACAGTTCATTAGACCACATACCTTTTAGGCATTTTGTCAAACAATTCACATGCTTGCACATTTTGCATATAGATCATGTCAGGGCACTTGAAACTAAAACATCTGATGATAATGAGAATAATGTCATCTTTCTAATTTTTTATCAATTTCTCTCTTTGCAGTTTCTACGTGTGTTTCTGTTAGTGACTCTCAGCTGTAGTTTCTTTCTTTCAAGGTGAACAGTAGATGTGTTCAGGATATTTGTGTTGTTTTCATTTATTATAATAGTTATTGGTTGATTACACTGTTACTAGAACCTCAAAAAATCCATCTATACGACACTGATATAGATTAAAAAGCTCTTTCAATAGGGAAAATGGGCAATCTCATGCCTTGCGAAACTGTGTACACTTGCATACATTGAATTATAGATTAACATTGGACACCAACAAATCTACCAACTTTGGAGATCACAGAATCGAAATTTAGTATGTATCAGAAAAATTAACCATGTCCATAGGAAATGTCAAAGGATCGAATCAATGTAAAAAGCTAAGTTATGTGGATATATAAGTATCGTTGTACATAAGATATCTGATACAACAAATTTTTACAAGAGCATGGACATATGCAGCTCAGATACATCTCTCTCCCTCTCCTCTTCTATCTCTCTATATATACACCATGAAACATATTTGGAATCATGACAAAATTGTTAAGAGACATTTCTCGGCCAAAAGCAAAGAAAATGGTATGTACCAGAGAACATATAAGTAATGTGTTTTGGGTCTTCGCAGTGGGGTAAGTGTTTTATTTCAATTTTATTTTTTTGAGCATTTTTCCATGTTCTTTTTCAGACTTTCCTGGGGTGCGCTTCAGTTGCACATCTGTTGTATCCAATACATCTCCTGACTGTACTTGAGCTATATCCGAATAGAAATGTTATTTGGTCTTGTTCAGACCACAGCTGAAGAGTACTAATATGATGAATTTTCTCATTAAAAATGTGATATTTGAATAAGTACAGCCAGTGAAAGATATGCAACTCCAATCTAGTGATTGCAAAGTGATGCCTAGCTTGCCTTGGCCCGGCAGATGAGCAAGGAAGAAACATCAGACACATCCAAAGCAATGAATATGGGTCTTCCATTAGTGTTCTATAGCCATTGCCACTCTAGTGAACACTTGAAACAAATATATGATATTCAGACACTGTACCATTCAAATGAACTTTAATTTTTTCATGATTATCTAAAATTTCAACATATTGCAAAGGTCATAGCAAACTCGATAACTTTAAATACTATTAATAAGATACACGTGTATAGAGAAGGTATGCATAATCCCATTCATCTAATATGGACAGGAAAAACAACAATAATAAATAAATAGTCTCAACAGCAATAATAAATGCTATCAATAAATTTGACAGGAAAAACTCATTACATTTTACAAGTCATGTCAGAAGAAGAGCCAAAAGAGGATTTTGGCATAAAATTGGCACTACATATGGATCTTACATTATTTTCTCGTTCAAGGAGAAAAACCATAACATTAAACTTGATTTTTTCTTTGACATAACTGAGTATCTTGGCAATTGTTTTACAAATAATGATACAATTGATTGTAATATCAAAACTTCAACAAATTAAATCTGAGAGCTCTTCAAATTTCTCCGTTGCTTGTTAACAGCAATGGAGTTTCGCGCTTCCATCCATCCTTGAATTTTTCTTTTATTTCCTTTCATCTCATCAGGCGTAAGGTGTGTGTGAACTGATGCAGCACTCTTGATACCCTTTAATCTTTTTCCCTGATATGTTTACAAACAATGGGCATATCAGTAAATAAAACTATGCAAACGTAAATGATAAAATAAGTTTATCAAAATTATAAATAAGATATTGTGTGGTCACCTGTTGTTGGGAAGAATGGATCCTTTCTGAAAGTTGCATCTCAGTATCACCTTCACTATTACGTTGCTACAAAAATGAAGGATTATTGATGCAAATTATTTCCTACATTAACTCGAAGAAAAAAACACAAATATTTTAAATGTTTTTATATTTGACTCCTAGAAGAAATTAGCAATGTAAATCTTAAGTTTACGTAACTTACCAAATCAGATGAAGCATGACCCGTTTTATGTATAATTTGTATGGAATCAACAATATTGGATAACATTTTTACGTTTCTTACCACAAGCTTATTTGGTTGTTCCTCTTCATTCTACAAACAATCAATTCATATAAATACTATATAATACAATTAAAGAACATGATTGTTAGAAAGAAAGAAAATTATAAGTAAAATGATATTGGGGTAAGGGAAGCTCCTGTAACAGCTGCAACAGTCAAGTAAGGGAAGCCAAGTTGGTATGAAAAGTACATAGTTTCATCGTGAATAATATGTTTCCATCGTATAAAATATTATAGGGAAAATGCAAACCAGTTTTGAAAGATAAATACATAGAGGAATACTGCATAAGAATGTAATGGAAGGAAATGTATAGGGAAGTAGGAAAAAATTTAAACATTAGACTAGAAAGGAAAATCCTACAGTATTCATTTCCTTGTGTCACCTATGCATGGTAAAATCTGAATATGAGCTCTCAAAATTCTATTGAATACTGAAATAAATAATGCATCATTGATATAGTCAATCAATTGGAAAAAAATAATGTACATCAAAACATAGTTTTACCTCAATTGCAACATTGTCATCTGAATATTCATTCATTCGCTGCAAACATGACAAAATGGATAAGTATACTTATACTGGATATAAAATCAATCAAATGTGCTAAAAACACAATAACATCAATAAAAATACAAATTAACACACCTTTGTCTCTTTTCCATCCTCTTTCTGGTTAATTGCCTTCAAGCAATCTTTAAACCAGATGCAATATGTCTTCTTCGATTCACCAACAGTATCTGCTCCAATATGTGGAAAATGCAATGGAGCGTCATCTACATATGATTCTTCTATGCATATGACAATGCAGTCCCTTTCTAAAGATCGTCCATGGCATTTTGTTCCTGGTTTAGTTGCATGAATTTTAGCAATGCCAACCTTTTTTGCATGGTCAGGCTCTAGGAACATAAAAACTTCTTCTCCTATTGTGAATTCATAGGCAGCCATGTCCTTCGCCTCATTCTTTGGTTTGCCCGGTTCCACCTCAACAAATTTTGAAAAATCAGTCACCTCAATCAATGGATCGGCCATATTTTTTCCCTTATGATCCTCTTTGTTGATTTTTTCTTTATCATTCATATCATTTCCCTCACTTTCTTTTGTTCTAATGGAAATAGGTGTTATTTGCATCGGTGGTTCATGTACCCATGCACTTGAAGTGTATGCTTCAACATTATTCTCTTCCTCATCACTCTGAAGCGGTAAAACCCAATTTTTCAAGTGCAACAACATAATAATTAATTGTATATAAAAGATGTAGGTATAAATGCCAAATTAGCAATATGATTAAGATTTAAGCACTTAAAATATATAGAAAACACAAATATTTATATTTGTAATTTACAACTGTACCTTGTTTTCCATTGGATTGTTGTTTACATTCTTTTTTTGTATCAGATTTTCTCCATCAACATCAGTTGAGTCCTATTCATGCATTCAAGTCATGAAAAGTGTGAGAATCACATTTACACAAGATTTCAACATGTTAATGAATGAAAAATGACACTTTATTATTCCAACAATGCTACTAATGTTTTTAATGAAAGCATGTTTCCTTACATGATCAACATTAATGGATTCTTCTTGGATAATATCCTGTACAAATGAAACGTTAATTTAAAATAACATAAAAAAATGTGAATAAACAAAACTAAAATAATTTTAAATTTAAATTATAATAAAAATGGTAAATACCTTATCCTTTTGTCCATTTAGTTCAGAATTTGTACAATCGGTTTTCATCAAATCCTTTTTATATTGCAGCGTTGAAAGGGTTTTTTTCCTTCTTTCCTCCCTCTTTTCTACACTATCATACTCCTCTACAAGCTTGGAAATCAGATCTTTAGCTTGTTGGCTAAGGGATGAAAAATATTGCACCTTTTCTTCCCGACAATAACGCTCAATTAACCTAGATTTGTACATATATTTAGAATTTTTCAAGTGCCAGTCAACACTTCGCTTTGCAACCATATTTTGTACTATTTTTTTTGTTTTCCTTTTATACTTCCCGGTCGCACGTTTACCCGGCTTACGCCTATGTAATGGAGGGAGACCATTGTGATCATGGAGGCGGTGATAGTTGATGTCTTTCAAATGCCATTTTATTCCTTGCATTTCATAGTTGCAGCAAGGAAAGACCATGCACTTAAATCTGTCCCTCTTTCCAATTTCTTTTATAATTTTACACTGCTGCAAATACTACAATTTACAGCCAATAATTAAATAGTTTATGAGTAACAATTGATGTGTAGGGAAATCCTATAACTCTTTAGTTGAAATTATTATGCAAATGTAAAAATATATGGACACTAAAAGAACACGAAATTGGAAAATCCTAATAAATCTAAGACATACTAACATAAGTTGAATACTTGAATAAAAGTGTTTTATTCATGCAAAACAAAAATTATAAATAACACTACTTACTGATCTTTGATGTTTGCACTCATTGGATGCTTTATGGCTCGGACTAGGCACCCAATCTTCATCTTCATCATCCTCCTCTACCTCATAATCTTCGTCATTTTGATCACTATTGTCATCTATGTTTAGTTCCGTGTCAAATTCTTCTTCAAAATCTGAATTCTCTTTTGTTTGATCAACAAATGCTTTTTCTTCTTCAATTTTTTCATCGTTAATCTATGTTTATGTTACAAAAACAAACACTATGTTGTCAGAAATAAGCATTTCATAACACATAATCCACTACAAAAATTATATTTCAATAAAAAACAAACAGTCACATTTCCTTACCCGTTTCAGAAAGGCCATTGCAGCACGTGTTGTCATCCTATTTTTTTGTGGTTGATTTTTTCCACAACCGCTATTTTCTTTCATTTGATTTGATTTCTTTGTGGTTAAAAAATTAAAATTTAAAATTAATACATAATATATGGTCATGCATAATCAAAATAAACAATATTGATGAAAAAACATTGTTAAAAGTTTCATCAATACCTTTAAACACAAATGAAGATGTTGCTTTTGATGATTGCTTATTTGCCAGCAATAAGATTAGAAAGGACTGCTGAAATCCAAAAATATAGAAAGGAACTTCAAATCATCTGCCAGCAATAAGATTATATCAAAAAATAGAACACAGTATATTCCTGATATAATATCTACAATGTGTACCTGTGGAAATCCTGAAGAATTGAAGATTATATCTACCAAGCAAACATGATGGAAACAGGTCCGTAGCTTTCAGAAAAGTGATGAGAAATATAAGATGAAGACAATTTATTTATGGATTATATCAGCTCAGAAATGCCATTTTTAGATATCGTTCAAAAAATCAAAAGATAGAGACATTCTCATAAATCAACAGATATAGATAGAGATATTGTCAACTCTCCATTGATAACTACTTTGACAAGGACTTCGAAGAGACTTTGGCCACACTCAACAGATATACTTCCAACCTACCCATACTTTTAACAAGAAAAGAGCTTATTCTGTCAACTTTATTTGCATTCTACTCGAGGTCTTGGTCTTCTCACTTTCTTGAACAGAGCCACAAGACATTCAACTTAACTCGGTGTTGGAATATTCACGTCAAATTATGTATTTAATAGTTTTGTTCTTATAAAAAAACCCACCATTTGATTATAGATTATTTAAATGTACAGTTTGAGTTGAGTCTGTCGTTGGGCTTTTCTTTTCCCATCCTTAGCAGTATATGAATAGTTTAAAAAACATGAGATGTAAAGCACATATGGCTTCTGGTCAAAAGCTTTCCAGCTCCATTAGAATTATCAAGAAGTATTTAAAATCAGAATTATAAGGTCTCAAATCTAGCTGTGGATTCAGCAAAACTTTAAGGCTTAGGTCCCCATTTCATCTTGACATCTAGCTGTTTAGATTGCTGACAAATTTTGAAGACAATTTATTTGATAGGATACTGTGTCAAATTGCATATATTAAAAGCCATGCTTCATATCAGTCCCATGATGTTCCAAAATAAGCTTTAATATTTTTTTTAGCGAATGAAAGTAAGAAATTTGTATTGTATAACCTTCATTAAAATATAGCTTATTGGGGCTATATGTAATTGTTGAGTTACAAATATACATGCACATTTTTTATGCTATTCAACTCATCCACATTAAAAAATGGGTACAGCTACTTTCTGTCAGATTAAAAATGACACAAAAGCTGTCAACTGAAGATATAGGTTTTATTATAATGAAGTGTCAAACTTTTTGAGTATAAATATAGTATTCTCCACTTTTTCCTAATTTGCCAATATGGCCTCATGAACTGAGAAACATTAAAAATATGAGAAAGTATAGAATAGCCAGTGCCATAGTATCCTCTAATCTATCATAACTATGAGTCAATAACAATAAGCAGTTAAGGGTTGTCAAAACCGAAAAAAATTGGAATTCCTATAGGCCTTTTATGTAGACCAATTGGTCCATAATATTTGCTGTCAGCTTTTCTCTCGGTAGTGTTCAGAGGTTACTCATTTAGTCCATCATTCTAAAGTTTTGGAAAAATAATGAACAATGAAAAACAAAGAATTGCATGTTATGGGTGTTGATGTTAGTGCAATTATGTTTCTGTCTTATGCACGTGTGCCTCATGGAATATTGATCTCTGTGGTCAGAAGTTTATATCAGAAAATTGCAAGGTTTCTGTCACTGTGAATGAGGACAAGTGGGCTAGAATAGCTGGCTTTTGTACAAGCGTGTATTGTTTTTGTTTGTTCCTGGGATTCCAAGTTTAGTGTGTCCAGCTCCAACACTGGATTTGCATATGACATTTTCATGGGGATTGACATCTTAGATTCCTTGTGCTGCTTTATTGTAGGCCTAACTCTTGGTTTTGGAACTCAGATATGGAAAGGTATTCAAATCCCACCTTCTTGGGAGCCCCACAATTGTATCAACTGATCCAGAAGTGAGCAAGGTGGTTTTGCAAAATGATGGTAGAATATTTGTTCCTTCTTATCCAAAGTCACTTAATGAACTCATGGGGAAGTCTTTGATTGCCAAAAAGGTTGCATGGTCTCATAGGTAGTTTTCTCAAATCTCCAGAGTTAAAAGAACAGATAACCGTGGACATTGAGAAGTATGTGCTAGATTCTGTGAAAAATTGGAAGGATGGTCAACTAGTTTACATCCAAGATGAAACAAAAAAGGTAAGCAATCAATACGCATACACAGATACATGTGTATGTGGGTGGTATATTTTCATAGTATCATAATTATTACGGTAATATTTTTTGTTTTAACCGCATACATTGTTTATTGAACAGATAGCTTTTCAGGTGCTGTTGAAGGCCCTGATGAGTCTTAACCCCAGTGACGAGTTAGAATGCTTAAAACGAGAATTCAGAAAGTTTATTTCGGGTTTAGTCTCAATTCCTGTCAAATTCCCTGGAACAAGGCTTTACAAGTCCTTGCAGGTAGGATTTTATATCTTCAAACTCAATTCCACGTTGATCACTACCAATTACACCAATCTAAGATATGGGCATTGGGAGATTTTAATAATACCAATTATGATTATGAAAGCATGTTTCAGGAAAAAGCAAACATGGTGAAGATGGTGCACAGAATCATACAAGACAGAGGAACAAAGTATGATAGCAACAAAACTCGAGAGAAGGATGTCCTGGATGTATTATTACATGAAACAAACAGTATAACGGGGAAGTTCACTATAGACCTCATCTCAGATAACATGATTTCCAGGAGAAGACTCTGTACCAATGCTTATGACACTAGCTGCTCAATACCTTACCGGTTGCCCACTTGCACTACAACAATTACAGGTACCAATGAATTCCCCTCTCCTTTGAGAAGAACTTATTAACTGCAATATAGTTAGTTCTGACACTAAAGCATTTATGTATTCAATGATCTCAGGAAGAAAACATGAAGCTCAAGAAGTCCAAGGAAGAGAAGAAAGAGCTAGTAACTTGGAGTGATTACATGTCATTACCATTTACTCAGGATGTGAGTATGATTTGATTAACATTATCTAATATTTATGTAATTTGGTTAAGATACAATTTTCCTTAGAGGCTTAAGTTTCCTACACATTGATCAGATGATAACAGAGACCTTGCGTTTGGGGAACAGGGTTCCATTATGTTAAGTCCCTGTTGTTAAAAGATGTGAAGAGAGAAATAATGAAGAGGAATCGCAATTCACACATTATAAGTTCTGGGTCCGTCATTTTATTATGCAAGAGATAGTCACAAAATGGTTGAAGCGGCTATAACCGTCTATTAGTTAATACATAACTAATAATGACTTAATATTAAACTATAAGCCTTATATTCCTACACCCCCTCTTAAGGTTTACACTACAAAAAGTGAGCAAAAACGTAGTGATAGAAGATTAAAACTAAATAGAGTCCATTAGTTAATACATAACTAATAGTGACTTAATAATAAACTATAAGCCTTATATTCCTACACCCCCTCTTAAGGTTTACACTACAGAAAGTGAGCAAAAACATAGTGATAGAAGATTAAAACTAAATAGAGTCCATTAGTTAATACATAACTAATAGAGACTTAATAATAAACTATAAGCCTTATATTCCTACACCCACTTTTAAGGTTTACACTACAAAAAGTAAGCAAAAACATATTGACAAAAGATTAGAACTAAATAGAGTCCCACATTCTTCAAAAGTTTCCTCTCTAAAACATAGTGCTTTGACTAGGTACAACTCTGTTCATGAGTCGAATTCCGTGTTTGAGGTTTTTAGCCATAAATTACAGTTTCAATTTTAGACAGCCCGTTTACAGGCTATACAATTTTTTTAATTTTTTGGGTATTGTAATCTTCAATTTGTTTAGATCTTCATTAGCAAACTGTTAAAAAATTGGAGCTTTGAAACAGGGTGTGGACATATGCCAAAGTACTGTGCAGAAGGGAACAGTTGAAGTGCCCTGGTAGGTATTTATGCAAAATTTTGAAGCATGTAAATTATTCGACAAAATTCCTGAGATATATTTTGTCTCCTAGATTGCGGGATATGCAACTTAGTAACTTTTGGGCTATTTCAATTGGCATGTTCAAATCTAGACTCCATAAATCTTTCCAGCATCCTGCTAGCCTCTGTCAAAACAAGGGCTTCAAGAGCACGCCATGAGCAACGATCAAAGTATGATGGAACATTGTTCATATTTTAAGGGTATTGATGAAGGATAGAGGAATTTAATAGATGGTGGGATTTAGTTGGATTAAAGGATATAAAATGGTGAATGGTTTTTTTGTGTAAGAGATGAATCACACCCACAGGTATAGGAGATTAATGCAAAGTTGCAGAGATTTACAGCGGGGTATGGGCATCCACCAAAGCATAATGGAAGTGGTATTTCATAATTTCTAGTGTCTCAGTAAATGCAACCAACATGTGTCCAATCTCTTCAGTTCACTTTTCATATCATACTCCCATCCTCTGCCAAAATATGAGCTTTGAAACAGGGTATGCACATCTACCAAAGCATTGCACAGAAGAAAATTTTGTCAGATATTTTAGTTTCAAATACCCTGGTAGATATGTATGCATAATGTGGAAGCATGTGAATTATTTAACAAAATTCCTGAAACACGTGTTTCTTTTGATGGTGAAATTTTTTTGCAAAGTGTCAAAAAAATTGGAAGACCACTGTTTTTATTTTCCGGAGGCATCCCTTACAGGAGCTTCCCTTACACTCAACCAAAAGCCTTCTTCCGCAATGAGTTAGGGAAGCTACTGTTTTTATTTTACTGAGTCGTGAAAATCAACCAAATGCACAGAGTGTAGATTAACCTAAAAAAATCCAACTTATGGAAGGGATTATTGGACGCAGCGACAGCTGATTTTATTCTGAGAAATAAAATCATGGATTTGCATCCATGGTGATGTCAAGGAATAACATCATTTCAAACAAAGACATTGTTCTTGCTGAGAGCATTGGTGATGTATTCTGTAAAGCCCTGTTTTATGACTCCATGGAGGTATCGTAAAGTTTCAAACTCTGCACAGAAACTACAAATCACCCCAAATTATTGGAAAAAAGCCTCAGAATGACAAAAAAGAGCAGGACGCATTTAGATAGACGTTTTAGAGAAGGAGCCTGCTAGAAAAGCACGACTAACGAGCTGCAAATATTTTTGGACACTTCAACGCATTGGGTATAAGGTTATGTATTGTTCATGCAATCAAAGACAAGTGACATTGTAGCAGTGATGACAACCGCAAGGAATCTATGCTTGGTCGGCGCACTTCAGTGGAATATGCAAATTGAACTGAGCTTTAATTGAATATATAAATGCTTGCCCACATACCGTTAATATCATAGAGTTGTTATATTTAGGTTTATTTTATACAGTACTTACGGTTGCAAAAAGTGTAGTTAGTTAGTTCAAGTGTCATGGAAAGTTCTTCAATGGTGAAGATGGGTTCATGTTTGAAGGCTGATGACGTGCAAGAGCTTGTAAAATCGAAGCCCAGGGCTGAACCAGAGAGATACATTCGACCCAAACAAGAGAGGATTGGATGCTCAGCATTAAATGCTCCAGCTAGCCTTCAAATACCTGTCATTGACATGGGGAGGATTGTATCAGGATGTCATTCTACGAGGCAACATGAGATGGCCAGACTTTCCAAGGCCTGTCAAGAGTGGGGTTTTTTCCAGGTTAGTTGGGCTAAATATATCTGTTTTTTACCACTCGCTAACATTTAAGAGTTAGATGTTTCCAAATGTTCAGTAATAATCTTTACAAACATGTTTGTTACTTAAATGGCCACAATAATTTTAGCAGTGTGTTTATTTTACTTTCTCAGGTTTTGAATCATGGAACTGGGCACTGGCAACTATTGGAGCGAATAAAGAAAGTGGTGATGGAGTTCTTCAAACTGCCATTGGAAGAGAAAGAGAAGTACGCAATGATGTCGGGCACAATCCAGGGATATGGTCACGGTTTCATCTTCTCAGATGACCAGAAGCTAGACTGGTGCGACATGATGGCACTGGCTACCATGCCAAAATCTATTCGTAAACAAAACCTTTGGCCGGATAGACCCTTACTTTTCAGGTTATACGTTTTTATTAATATACCCTGCAATACTACAATGGTAATGCTAACTTATGTCAACTATCTATGCTGAGATGTTTTTTGCTTGAGTTTTGCAGGGATACATTGGAAGCTTATTCAATTGAGGTATTTAGACTCTGCCAACATTTGGAGTCTTTCATCGCTGAGAATTTGGGTCTAAAGCCCAACATTTTTGAAGAAATACTCGCAGAAAATGTGCAGGCACAACGGATGAACTTGTATCCACCCTGATCTAGGCCTGATCTCGTTCTAGGTTTAAGTGCACACTCTGATGGAAGTGCTCTTACTGTGTTACTGCAAGATGACGAATCGGTAGGCTTACAAATTCTTAACAAGAACCTGTGGATTTCTGTAGAGCCGATTCCAGGCGCTCTGGTTATCAATATAGGAGACACGCTAGAGGTACATATACCCAATTTAGAATGTATAAAAATAGTTATAAATCATTTAAAAATTATGTTTCAATGGACATTATAAATATTATATTTGTATAAAACTAGTTATTCGTATAAAAATAACTAATAAATTATTGAAGGGTGTATGATTTTTAATGCGCCATGCTGTTTCAGAGATGAAATTAATACTCTCAGTAAAGAATGCTTAACTTTATTGAAGATAATTCCGGGGAATATTACTTGCTCCCCATGAGCTTTCAACATTGCATTCTCCTGTCTTTTAAATTGGTGTTGTCTCCTTAAAGGTGAAGTAAAGAAGTTGAAAACTTTTCATTGGGTAAAGAGCTTCTGTATTTGAATTGTATTACTTTCTAGCACATCCATTGTTCTAGCATTAACAAGATTGAGCTATTCAATACTAAATTTAACATTGTACAAAGTGAAGAAGACGACGTCTGCAAGTATAAACAACAGTCAATACTTACACAAACAATTTCATAAAATCGTGAAGTTTACAAAAATGTTAGCCTAAGGGGTTTGTGCATTCAAAACCACAAAGCATGTTTGGGAGATTCACCTGTATTTGTCTATTGTAATAGCATGTAAAAGAGAAGCATTGAATAGCATGTAACATAAACAAGATTGGTTTAAAATATAGCTTTCAAAAACAAATCATAAATGTTAACATTCACTAGATTGTAGAAACCCACCTCTGAAATATAAACCAGTCAATACTTACCTGCAGCAAATAACAAAAATGTTGCATAAGCCTTTCACAAATTGCGCATTAAAACCACAAAGCATGTAAAACCACTTTGAGAAGTCGCAAAAACGAAGCGGATGATAACATAAACATAGATTAAAGATATTTTTTCAGAAAAAAATCGATGTAACATAATCATAGATTGTAGAAACCCACCTCTGAAATCCGTTCTTTGGAGAAAATAGGGGAAGCACCTTTCGCAATCAACTCTAAGGAACTGTAGGGATTTTCTAAATGTTCGAAACTGGAAGGAACTGAGATCGGGCTGAAAATGAAAAGGTTGGAGAGTGCGTATAAGGCGACGCTGGGGAAGCACCTGCAAGGAGAGGGATCAAAGTTGTGCAGCAGAGAACAGCTCAAACCAGGGGCATGGAAACCGCATGGAACAGGGGGCTATGGCGGGTAATATATTTTTCATGAAGGCGGAGCTATGATTTTTGAAACTGGAACCGTGTGACAGCTGCAGGTGATTTGACAGGAGTCGCTGAAATGATGGCCGACAAAGGCTGGCAAAACCGGCAATATTTATTAGCTTGTCAGGACGGGAATGGAGACGGAGTTAACGGAAATGAAAACGGAGCGTGGGTCAAACGCCACGAACGCCACGTAGACCGTTGTGCCACCTCACTACCCCCTGCGAACTTGCGTGAGGGATTATTTTATTTTCTTAAAACTTTAAACTTCACAATAATTTATCTGTTTTTTTCACTAAAATATTTTATGGCTTTTTTTGTTTAAGTTTTTATTTATTTTTAATTTCATTAATATATATTAAATACATATATAGATATCCGTGTGTGTGTGTGTAAATATAATAAATCTTGGAGTATTACAATTAGAACATATAATCTATAATACTTATAAATTTAGAAAAAAAAACTTTTGTAAGACATATCATAGTGATATGTTGTGGTATAACTACATGATATAATATATATATATATATTATTATATATATTATATATATATATAGTATATACATATATATGATATACCATATGTATAGTGTATACTATGTGAAGAGAATTATTGTAAATTGTGAAATATTGGATTATCATTTTTGTATATATTCATGGGAAGTATGAACTTAATGTTTTTGAAATATGTCTATGATAAATGGTTTAAAAGAAGTAGCAACATAGTTCAAATAGGAGAGAGGTGTGAGCCTTGTTTAGAACTTTGCAAGGGAGAAAGTTAACTCCACATTTAGATTTACTTAATAAAATAAATTATTACACTTATCATGGAAAGGAAACCAAAAAACTAACTTTCATTTCATTTATTAATATTACCAACAATTACAAGAAGAGATATATTGCAAGAACGGGATTATTTCCATTCAATGATAAACCTAACGTTCAATGCTAAGACTAGATTTCCTTTCTAATGCTCTAACAAAATAAGTTTTTTCAGATTTTTACCCAAGTAGGATGTCCAACAAGAAATACATATGAATTATTATTTTTTGAAAAACAAACATATTCCCAACCTTTAAAATTTCTTTTCAAATGGAGTTTCAAATCAATCTCATTTTAAGGGAGACATCTATTCTACAATATTTCTATTACAATGAGCTTAAGTCCACAATTACATCATGATTCTAAAATACATAAGAAATCAACATAACAAGTCTTCCTTCCAAGATTGAAGGAAGGATTACACAACAAAAGTTACTCAAGTTTACAAGTAATACCAAATACAAAATGGAAATTTTACAAGACGAGAAAGCTCCCACATAACCATATCCATAAAGTTACAATGAGAGTGATGTTCACGTGAAGGAAGAAGGAGGCAATGAGAAGCCAAGATGACATGAGATTATCCAACCAACTTCTAACTTGAGATCCAACTTTGAGTGTCACTCAAAGAACCAACATAATGAGAGAAAACTTGTTTTACCACCCAACCAATAGGCATCATTACATGTATTTCCATGGGTTGGAAGATATGATAGCCTCCCCCAAGCCCATAGGAGAGAGAGCTAGCTTCCACAAATTTTACACAAGATAAAGAGAGACATAACAACTTATATTTTCACAATCAAGACAATCCAAACACTAAGATGAATACCAAATTTTTGCAAAGAAGAAAAGGAGGAGAAACCATATTCTCCCTCCAAAATGGGGAAGAGAAGATGAGATATCCAAGGTGCCAAAGGTGTGGTCCAAACATTGGATGCACACCAACAAAAATCTCCACAACCTCCTTATTCCTCCAAAACATCAACCCTCCTTATTTCTCCACCCATTCACCAAAATCCTTCTTGGGAGGATTTTCAAACCCATTGGGTTTTTTCTCCAAGAATGGGAAAGGGGGTTCAAACCATATGAACCACCTTCTCCACCTCAAACCATATGAGGGGAGTAACAAGAACCTACATGACTTGCCCATCAAACCATGAAGTTTGAGAGGGAAAATCCCTCTCTTTTCCCCCACAAACTCCAAAATCCATCATGCCATATGATGGATGGAGAAAAATAAACTAACACAAAGCATACTCAACAATAGCCACACACAAGAAACAACACACACATTTTAAATGAAAACAAGGCTAAGATCTAACATAACATAAAACATAAAATGAGCTCAAGGATCCTACCTCCAAAAGCTCTCCAACACTCTAGCATTTCCACTTCCTTATACAAGCAAACTCTAGTTCCAACAATCTCCAAGCACCAAGAAAAAGCTCCAAAAAAAAGTTATCTTCTTCCTCCATGAGAAAGAGTTTGAAGAGAATCCAACAAATCTCCTCACCAATGAGGGGGTGACATGTGTCACCCCTCTTTTCCCTCCAAGTCAAAGATTTCCAAAATAAAAAAGAATAAAAGATAAACTAACTTTTAACACTCTTCTCCCAAATTGCCCAAAATGAAAAACAAAACAAACTTGTGCAACTTTTAACAAACACACCTACCAATCCATCTTACATGGATGTTGACCAAAGAGAGCAAAAATGGGAGGGAAACTCCCTTTGTGCCTTGAAATTAAGCTTCCTACCTAATAGGTAGGGTCCAAGGGCTTATTTTCATGCTAAGTGAACTCCCAAAATTAAAAGGGGTCACTTAAAATGCCATAAATAGCCCAATTTTGGGTTTGGCACATTTGTGCACAAGTGTAGAGGGTTTGGGGCCCACCCAATGGTTCACATGTGACTCTAATCCTCTCTAGTTTATACACAATTACCCAAATATTAAAACTTAATGCAAGTGGGGACCATTTAGTCCCCAAACCAAGTTTACTTAACAAAAAAAAACTTCCTAAACAAGATTAATTTTACATGACACTACATTACATATGAGGGTCACTCATGGTGCTAAAATAATACAACATACATTAAGGTCTCATACAGTTAACATGGTTAGGACTTAGCCCCATGGGCCGCTTGTGCACAATTTGTGTAGCCACTCTGAAACCCACATTCACCTATGACCTGTCACCTGCACACTCATTGCACACATTAAACGCACATGTCTGATACAATGTAAATCAATTTCTCGATAATTAATCAATGAAATCTATGATACCCTAACATCATCATGGAATCATAAGTGTGAAAACATTCTCAATTACACACAATTTACCATAAGTTAGCCATAGAGATAAATGTAAATGACAGACATCCATATAATCTAGCCATGTGACTAAGCAAAGTATCCAACATATATCAATTAGGTCCAAACAACATCGTAATAATTCAGTCTTTGTAACATCGAATGAAAAGGTGTCAACATACTAATCAAGTCAAGTTGATGTTATGCGCCCAAATCTCCATATATGTCTAAGGAGGTCAAATGTCCTAACATAATGTCCAAAATAATTTCAACTCCTTGTCAAATCATGTCTATGAATAACGAATTCAAACAGATAACTGAGGCTATAAAAATGTGGGCACTACATCTTATGACTGAGCGTTGCACTACATTTTGAACCCCATGTAGTTTTATGTGCGTGTGTGTGTAATTTTGTCCCTAGGATGCCCTAGTGCCAATGACGTGGTATTAGGGGGCAATAAATAGATGTAAAATACAAATGGTGGATGGAATGGAAAGAATGCAACCCTTTCCCCCTACGCTTGTGTGATGTAGATGTAGAAGATTCCCAAATGTAGTCCCTTGCCTTAGTAGATAGCTTCCCTTGATAGTAAGATGTCCGCCCCTAATGTAGTGAGTATGCTATGTTTATATAGGGATCTCTTGTTCAAATTTTGACACTAGTGACCTGAAACTGTCGACTACGACCGAGGGGAATGCACGAGGTAACTATTAAGACTGACCTCGAACAAATAAATTAAGACCACAAATTACGATTACACAGGCACCAAAATCACGAGACTAGGGTGCCCTGCAATACAACCCTAGGCACCCCAACATAGACCTAGAGATGACAACTTGAGAAAAGTACAACACCTAAGACATCCTAAAAGACGCCCAAAATTGTAATAGACAAGTAATGAATCTTACCAGATAAACAACAATGATGCCTGACTAACTGACAACAAGACTAAGGGATGGGTCACTAGTGAATACTTTTATTACACAAGATCCATATATAAAATAACATACCCAGTGGTATAAATGTAATAATAAGTGTGTGATTTTGTGACTACATTTACCCTCACAGCTTATGTTGGTGAGTGAAAATCCCGGTAACATAAAGTAGATAGAGATGCATACCTGAGAAAAAGCCAGAGAATCCCATGTTGAAGTAGAAGAACGCGCAAATCTGTAGTAGAAGTGTGCCGATAGAACTATAAATGTGTGTCAAACCATGGATAAGAGAGTTGATCCATGAAACCACTATCGAAAAGTGTAAGTGACACGATGAAGTATGGGAAATGAAAATGATGATTAAGATGTAGAATGATGATTTTGAACATGGTTTAATAACGAATAGGTAGGTAGGGAGTGATCAGATTCCAACCCGAACGCTTGTATATGAATGGAATAATTAGAGGATTTTGGCATCTTGCCGCAAGAGGAAGAGTGTAGGGAGAAACATGTGTTATTCTCCAAACTTTAACTACATCCTCAAGATCTAGCCAGGTTATAGTGTATGATCACGTTTGGGAAATGTTAAATTTTTTTTTCCCTCAGATTAGGTCATTAGGGGGGATTGATGGTGAAATTTGACGCAGTATAAATTTCCAGGTATTGGATTCATGATGTTTGGATGTGTGGTGACATAAGGGGGATTATAGGGGGACCCCCAATAATATGCCCCCCTTTCAGTGAAAGAGGGAGTGATGAAAGGAACAAACTCTAAGCCAAAAGTAATGGCAAGAGGTTAAAACATGTATGTAGTAAATAGGAGACATGGTTAAGAGATATAATGTGCATGAAACATGTACCATATGGTGGTAGGTGGAATTCTAAAAATAATGTAAATGGGGTGTAAATCAGAGTAAAAATGCTCAAGATATGACCGAAAATGGTGTAACATGTATTTGTTATGGTAATAAGCGTGAAATATGGACCATAGTAAAAGTATTATTAAAAGTGACTATAAATAGTAAAGTTAAAATGTAACTTATCACTTCATTTGTCTTTTGCATGAGTGTGAGAGTGTATACGGAGTGAGTAGAGATTCCTCAAGCAAGACCATTACATCCTAGCTGATTTGAGAGAGTGGCGACCACTATAGTGTCACATACTACAACGCAGTTGGTAAGCATATTATTTTTGGAAAAAATTAGGGTGTACTAGGTATGTGAGTTGAATTTTTGAAAATTTAGGGTTTTTTATTTTCTCAATATTTGGGACGTGGAAAAGAGTGGTGAGGGTGCTAGTGACCCCTGGGACTAGCGTCCCCAAGAACCAAGCACTAGTGTCCTACTCTAGGGCACCCCAGTCCTGCATCTGGGTGCCCTAGTCCATAAATGTTTGATTTAAGGGATAATGTTAGGGAATATGTTTCTAGTATGTTGAATAGTTGTATTTTACTATGGGAGGTGTGCTAATGTTGTGTTTGTTTTTATTTGGTGTTGTGTAGAGGGATATCCACTCAAGGGAGTTCCGTGGTGGCCGTCACTTGAGTACATTATTGGGATTGGGTTTATCAAATGATGATTGAGATGTGATGGACCATGTCGGCCTATAGCACATAACATAGGATGGGGGATGTGCCCCATAATATGCCCATGTTGACTACATTATGTGAGTGGTGGTGTGTAGATACGTGCACATTTTGGTTTCTATAAGGGAGATGACTATGACGTTAGAGGATTTATATTGCATACTGTGATTGCTAGTTGTTGGGGAGAAGGTATTAGTGATGGAAGTAGTGGATATGGAATGGTAGATGCACTTGGCTAGAATGATATTTTGTAGGGGCCTAGGTACCTACTGAGGCCCATATCAGTTTGGATGTGATATTGTAGTCTAGGGTTCCACGGTTGCAGAAAATTCATCGTAGTGGTGATTGCATCATGTATAGCCATGGAGGGAGGAGGTGTTGGCATCTTGTATAAGATGCATGACATATGTCAGCGGATAGAGGAGGATGGGATGAGATATGCATGGGCACGGTGTGTGTTGGCCCACTTGTACAGGGACTTGTATCAGTTTACACAAGATGAGCATGGTGGGGGTATAGGGGCCACCACACTACTACATGTATGGGCATATGAGCACATAGCCATATTGAGACCAGTTGTAGGGCCACAAGGAGAGTGGGCTCGACCTTGAGATATATGCTCGACGTTAGGTTGATATTCGCAGTAGGAAGATGGATACAGATACCTTTAGGGCACTGATAGATAGGATGGGGCCAGAGTCAGTTATATGGAGGCCATATCATGATTATGGGGGATGGCTTGAAGATGATATAGAGTTACAATGTATTCGGAGGACCATGTGGCTAAAGAACCACTCTCCAGGTGTGGCGGATATTTTTCAGGTGGAGAGAGTATATTGGCAGTTTGGTATGGTGCAGGATATACCCTCAGAGTCATACATATGGTTAAGGGTTATCAGAGCCCCTAGGAGGGTGGGTGCTAGGCCAGGGCCCATGGTAGAGCAGTTGATACCACTAGGGCCAGATGAGGTAGACCCAGTGATAAAAGTTGTAGATGGAGATGATGCAGGGTGTACCGAGGATTATCGAGTGTGGTGGGAAGCACATCAGTGGGTATTACTATACCCAGTATTTATGGGTGCTATGGAGTTGTCACCAGGAGGAGCGAGTGAGGGAGGTGTCCCTGACCTTGTAGCGTAGTGTGGTAGAATGCGTAAGTATTTGTGTATGCTTATAGTGTGGTTAATGAATTGTCTATGTTGTTTTATACATTTTGACTAATATGGGGTTTTTTGTTGTGTTTGTAGGAGACGCGTATTGGTCGTTGATAGCAGACACATCAATCAGCACATTGACATAGAATGTGTCGAGCAATGTGCTATGTGGAGGGATACTAGAGCGCATGGAAAATATTACAGGTGAGCATGCCCATCTATTTGAGCCAGTGGCCATAGCAGTGGCAACATGTACAGTGTTGCTAAGCGAGAGGGACGAGGCATGTGAGGAGACTTGACAATCCCAAGAGGAAATATGTGGTGGTCCCTTGGCCCAGGACATGTTTGCACATTATGTAGATTTGCAATGTTCAGTTCTTGAGAGAAATATGGAGATTGCTATGTTACGTAGGTAGGTGGAGAAGTTTTGGGGCTGTGAAATGCGGCGTTGCGTTGGTGGTGAGGCATCTAGTTCTAGGGCTCTCATAGTACACAAGAGTGATAGTGATGATGAGGTTTGATAGTGATGATTGTATATGATGTAGGGGGCCTTTCCCCCTAGTGATGAAACATGTTTTTGGGATGATGATTGTATGAACGATATATGTATGGACATCTATTTTTGATATATGTTAGATCAATGTTGAGATGTTTCACCATTGATGTAATGGATGTGGTATGGTTCGATGGTTAATGTCCTAGCATGTGTATTGTATTGTATGTGATGAATGATGATGCTAGTAATGGTATAGAAAATATGTATGGTAAATGATAATGTAGATAACTAATGTAATTGATGAAATATTGGATGAATAAAATATGTAGCACGTAGGCAACGTAATGGTGATAATAGAATAAATGTGGAAATAGATGAATGTATTGTAATGATATGTGAAAATATAATGTAATAAGATAAGGTGATGAAAATAGGGGGGGGAATATTAACGATGCCCCCCAGCATGGATAAATAGGCTCATGTAATAAGACCCCTTAGTAGTCAAGTATGAGCCACGTAAGCAAGAATGCATCATCGGGAAATGATTGAGGTGCGCTATATGAATGATGGAGCACGTGATGAAAGGTTCTTAGAACTAAACCCTCAACAGTTGTGTAAGAACCATAAGAACACAAGTGCATCATCGGGGGGTAAGGTGATAAGAATCACCTACCAAAGACCAAGATGATGGGTGGTGGTGGAGACATGTGGAATGGATGGAGCATGAGTATATGAATTGAATGGGATATCATGTGTAGTGACAAAGGGGTATGTAAGGAACTGGTGGAAAACCGTGAGATGCAGCAACATGAAGTGGTGGATAATGTGAATGTAATGGATGTAGTGAATGGGATTGTGGAAATGATGGATGAGGTGTAGAGAGAACATGTGGTGGTGGAGCATGAACAAACAAACTGAGCACTGATGGAGAAGATGTAAGTGGGGTATGCCTATGCTGACGAGGTGAAGGAGATAATGAGCACTCACAGAGGAGGCAAAGGAGATGATGTCAGAGTCCACTAGTTGTATCTTTTCATGCAAGGTAAGGTAATCATTGTCCCTATGGCCAGAAATGTGATGATAATTGCAATAGTGTTGGTCACACTGATGTTGCAAGTGGTGTGGAGGATGATGTTGGTTAGAGGGTAACCAAATCAATCACTCATTGAGTAATATGTGAAGCACATCATGTGGTCGAGTGTGAGGAGAGAAGTACAAAGGCTCGTGTGAAGGAGGTGGAGTGGTGGAAGTAGGAGCTTGTGGAATTGGAGAAGATGTAATGGTGGGGAAGAAGAGGTTGAGCTTGTTTAGAAGACACCTTAGAAATGGTGGAGGTGGCTGTGGATGCTCAACTTGTGATGAGGGTAGAGGATTATCAGATGGAACTAGTGGAGAAATGTGTGGGGGTGTAATGACATGTGAGGATGAAAGATCTTGTTCTAGATCGATAACCTTATAACACAAGAGAATGAATGACTCACAAGTGTCGTATTGTAGCCTTTGTTTAAGTGGAGGAATAAGACCACGACAAAAGATGAATTGTTTTTCTAAGTCACTAGGCTGGAAAATGAGCTGGTGTATACAAGCATTGAAGCATAAAATATAATCCTTGATGGGTTCAGAGGAGCCTTGATGTAATGTAGGAATGTGGTCATATGTAACCCTAGGGCCATTGTTAAGAATAAAGAGACGGAGGAAAGCATCCTCCATGTCATAAAAAGTACTAATGGACCCAAAGGGTAAGTGGGTGTACCATTGTAGTGCCTCATCAGTAAGACTATAACAGAAGGCCTTAAGCAACAATTGATCATTAGAGTAGTCAGCCATAAGTGTGTGGTAATGTAGGATATGAGCATGAGGATCACCAGTACCATCAAAGCATGTGAAAGTAGGCATGAAAAAATATTTTGGGAAGGTGAAATTATGAATCTTTTTAGGAACATGATTTCCATGTAAAGAGTTGTTGTCAATAGAGGCATAATAGGCTCTACTTTCTAAAGTAAGAGTATGAACTTGTGATTGGATTTTTCCTACAACATGCATGAGAGATAGAATATCCTATGAGGGGATGGTAGGAGATGGAAATAATGTATTAAGTGGTTGAATTTTTCCATTATGAGTGATCATAGGGATGTCAAGAGGTGATATAGTGGAGTCAGATGCTAAAGGTGTGGTGGTAGATGTGGATGTAGGAGTGTAACATGACTAGTATCAACACAAACCCTAGTAGGTGTGGTGAGAAGGAAGAAACCTCAATAGGTGAAGATGTAGTAGGAGAGGGAGAGGATATGGGAATAAAATGAGAAGAAGAGATGGTTGGGGGTGACTCATGTACAATAGTAGATATAACTATAGGGGAGGATAACAATGGAGCAGGAGAATCACATATAGCTGTATGGAAAGAAGGGGATCCATGATGTTGATTAGTAGAAGGTGGGGTTCCAAAAATAATGTTATGGTCATCATAAGAATCAATAGGATCATCAATGTAATATGAAGGAGAATGCAAGCTCAAAGGAGATGTGTGGGGAGGACTATCGGAAGCGGTAGAAGACATAGGAGTAGCTATAGGAGTGGCTGGAGGAGAGGTGTGAGGTACACCAGATTGGGAATCAATGCCTAATAAATAATCAATGATAGAGGGATCTAAAACATCAAGTGGCATATCAGAAGAAGGATAAGAAGGATCACATGCAACTAGATGGCATGGCGTACAATGAGTGAAAGAAACAGGGTCATCAACAAGGCATATGCCTATAGGAGAATCAACAGGATTAGTTGGCACACATTGTTGGCCTTCCAAAAGGGCTTGTTGAGTATCATCAGGTAATATCATAGGAGCACTATATAAAGTCTTAAGTTCAGCTATGGAAGCCTCATCATAGATAGGGTTGACACTAAAATGAGACATGATGAGGAAAAAAAAAAACTATGGCTAACCACTAGGGTATGAAAGAGGATCCAAAAGAAAAATGTTCGAAACATAGGGTTCACCAAAATGATTAACTAAAAATAGATATTTTCTTGTTACTATTTTATGAGTTAATCTAAATAGAAACTAAATTTATATTGAAATGCTAGATCTAAGTATTTTTCTTTAGTATTTGAATATATTGAAATAATAGAAATAAGAGGGATATGGTACTAACCTTAAATTAACTTACCTCACTGTGTGTTGGACTGTAGCAGGCTGGTATGCAGACTGGGAAAGTTGTGACTGAATGGCCTCAAAAAGGGTAGAAGTTAATATTTTCTATACTGAGGTGCCTGGGAGGATACTGGGGTGCCCGGGGTGCCCTGGTCTGTAATCTGGGCATTTGTAGACTATGCAGGAAATCTTAAAACTTGAATTCAGTAGTGTCGCAATATCTCTGTAATACCTTCATTCCTGTCACAGGGTGTCACAATAATGTCACTATGTCATTATATTGTCACATGAAGATCTACCTACAAAACCCTATTCAAAGCATCAATTCCTAAAAATAAAAATGCATATGAATAGGTCAGACTGACCTTAGCTGCCAAACTAGTGGTCTTACAACTGAGTGTTGCACTACATTTCAGACCCCATGTAGTTCTATGTGCGTGTGTGTGTAATTTTGTGCCTAGGATGCCCTAGCGCCAATGACGTGGTAGTAGGGGGCAATAACTAGATGTAAAATGCAAATGGTGGATGGAATAGAAAGAATACAACCCTTTCCCCCTATGTTTGTGTGATGCAGATGTAGAAGATGCCCAAATGTAGTCCCTTGCCTTAGTAGATAGTTTCCCTTGATAGTAAGATGTCCACCCATAATGTAGTGAGTATGTTATGTTTATATAGGGATATCTTGTTCAAATTTTGACACTAGTGACCCAAAACTGCCGACTACGACCTAGGGGAATGCAAGGGTTAACTGTTAAGACCGACCTCAAACAAATAAATCAAGACCACAAATTACAATGACACAGGAGCCTAAAATCATGGACTGGGTGCCCCGAGGCACCCCAGTGCAACCCTAGGCTCCCCAACATAGACCTAGAGATGACAACTAATAAAATTACGACACCTGAGACACCCTAAAAGATGGCCAAAACTGGAATGACAAGTGACGACTAAACCAGACAAACAACAATGACACCTGACTAACTGACAACAAGACTAAGGATGGGTCACTAGTGAATACTTTTATTACGCAAGATCCATATATAAAATAACATACCCAATGGTATTAATGTAATAGTAAGTGTGTGATTTTGTGACTACCAAAGTGAAAGAAGGTAATATGAAAAGTAGGATAAGGAAAAGGAGACCTATAAAGGATCTAATAAAATTTCTATTTCTATATTGGAAAAAAGAACCAATTTTTGGCATATTGAAAACTAGTTTGCAATGGAGTTATTTTCATGAACCAAGTACATTGTAGATATTGTTCAAGATCATGTTATCACAACATCAATCATCACCTGCGGAAAAAGAAACACAAAATGGCCATTTATATTGTAAATGAGACAATACAATTGTATTGTTAAGATAACTCGAAGATAAAATCACAAATAGATTCATTTTTTCATACTTTAATATTTAAGAAGAGGGAGAGAATGATAGATAGAAATATATTAGCATGCTTCATATCATTAAGTTTATTTGAGTGATTACAAAAATCCTACCTAGAATTAGGAATTTTTCAATGGTAGATTCAAAAATAGTTCCAATGAAAACACCAATAAATCCACTCAAGAATACCAAATAACAACCCTCAAATTTGAACAAAACTTGAAAAATATTAACTTCTAATAGTGGCAAAGAGTAATGAAATGCAAACCAAACAACTAATGATAAAGGGATAGCTTCTCTAAAAATTTATGTGATTCCTAGGGAAGTAATTGCAGAGACAGTTTTATGTAGGAGATTAATTCATGTGCTTTAGTAGTGTGCTCACACAAGTTTCTATCACCTTTTACTTAAAATCCTTTCAAGCTTTAAAATTTATAACATGTAAAAAGAAATTGATCTATGACATGTCTACAAATAATTGAATGTTATGCATTTTAATACATCTCCATATAGGTCACACTTATGCTAACAAAAACCACTTTATTAATGTCTCAACCTTGTCATTCTTACGATTATACTCCGTTATAATGAAAAACACATTAACAAGTTTTTCTTATATATGCACACACACACAGATACACACATGATTATAAGTGGAAATTGTGATGAAACTATGCCTCAAAATATGTTTTAATATATCTTATAGGGCGAATAAAATTATAAATATAGGAAATTGTATACATGTTGGGCTAGTCAAACAATCAAAAATTTAACACAATTATCAATTTTCAAGAGGACCAAAAGCTAACTTTAGCCTAATGGTGAATGTTAGACACTAAACTTACCTTTGGATAATGCACAAGCTTAATTTTCCTAGATGGGGTCAAATTAAGGAGATGATGTGTACAAGGTTTAGGAGAAGTAATATTAGAAAGGGAATTCTAGTTTATGTGGGTGATGATAGTCCTAGTGATCACTTGAAGGGGTGTGAAAGGGTATGGGATTCAAGCAAGTTTATATCCCATACGGTTATGGGTTTAAACATTGTATGGAACCTTAAGAAAATGGGCCAAAACTTGGTATTTACATAGTGAGACTGCTAATTGGGAATCAATTAAAGAATATTTCATTAAGACCTTTACTTTTGACATGGATGAGCAATGAATGGATACACCATTTACCGTAATTAAATTATTAGTCTTTTATATAGATGCACACTAGCAAAAGCGATTGTGTTGAAATCACAATGGCGGGGACTATTCAATAAAAAAATATTTTTGGCAGAAGAATAGGGCTAGAACTTTGTGTGGGTAACTCTCACTTCTCAGTTTGAGTCAACAAAGAGGTGTCCATTGAAATGAGGATTCTAAGGAATGTATAGCAGAAGGTGATTTAGGAAAACTAGATATTTGTAGGGAAATAAAGTTATAGAAGCCACATAAAAAGATATCAATAAATAAAACAAACATCTCTTGCACATAAAATAAGTAAATATTAGAATGGAAGAGGAACCACGCATATCTAGTCTCAAGGATTATTGGGGTGATGTGGAACTCACTCATATTATAGAACTAATTAATGGATATTGCGACTTATTCCTAAAAAGATACACATAGATGAAGGGACTACATTTAAGTCTGGGATGAATGCATATAAAATTGTGAGGAGCTAAGCGAGACCATACAGATAAGCTCAAATTTGCATGTTAAGGTGAAAGAGGAGATTGATAAGATGTTGGATGCGAGAGTTACTCTTCCAATTGAAATAGATGATTGGATAAGCCCGATGTTTATCATTATCGATAAGGATGGAAGGATCCACTTGTGTGTGGAATATATAATGATTAACGATGTTCGCATCTAGGACTCGTTCCCAACACCATTTATAGAAGTGATATAGGGCATCACAAGATGTGAAATTTATTCTTTCACTTATGGATTTTCTCTATATCGTCAAGTGAAAATTGTACAAGAACACAATTCTAAGACTACTTTTGCGATTGAATGGGGCTCTTTTGTGTACAATATCATGCCGTTTGGATTTAGAATGCACTAGAAGTATTTTTTGCATTATCATTGAAACATTTAAAGATTTCATTCATATTTTTTGACATGTGTATCTAGATGATTAGACCATGTATAGACTATTAAAGAATCATTATGAAAATTTGTAATTGATGTTTGAAAGGTGTAGATGGTTACATATTTTGTTAAATCTGGGAAAACAAAAAAATTGGTGCCGTATGGTACTTTGTTAGGGCATGTTATGTGAAAAGAAGGCAAGCTAGTGGACACCACAAAAGTAGTAATGATCCAATAATTAGAAAATCCTCTAATACAAAAGGTTTTCATGCATTTTTTGGTCATTGTGTGTATTATACAAAATTTATAAGGAATTATTTAATATTGTTGGACCTCTAAAGGAGTTTCTACAAAAATAGGGTCCATTCAAATGGACTTACCTTAATGGGGTCCTTATGACACCCTGAAGTAAAAATTGTCTAGTGCACCAAATTTATAATTCCCTGATTGCAAGAAACTTTTTCCTATCCCTATAGATGTCTTTGGAATGATAGTTCATGTGATTCTTGTGTAACTAGAAAATTATAAAATTGACCATCCTATTTACTTTATGAGAATTCAAAATAGAGGCAAAAGGACTTCTAAAGACAACTTCTAGTTTTATAATGTATGAAATTGACATAAATAACTACATACTAAATAGAACAAGGATCCTCCCAAAATTATTATAAAAAAAATAAGGAGAGAAAATCAAGCAAGAGGGATAAATAGGAACAAATGGAAAAGAACAAAGAAGAATTAAAAAATTAATGAGAAGAAGTCATAATGAAACAAACAAGACAAAATTAATGATATAAAAAATTAAACAAAATAAAAACACAAACCTATAAAAAATTAACTTTGACCCATATCAAAATTTAATAATTACAGAAGGTGGTTTATAAAACACATTAAACATAGTTAAATGCTTATGTATTGATGTCACAATGTTATTCACATAGTTGTTCATCAAATCCCCGTGGGTTATGTTATATTTAAGGCCCATGGTTGTCCATAAGTCCCTATCCAATAGGTTCCTGCCCTAAAAATCTCTCAATAATGATATAATACCTCTCAATAATGGTTTATATTATTAATCATTGAAAGCCATGTATATTCAACATTTAGAAAGTCCCAACACTTTTGGGTAATATGATATTGATGGCATTATTAAATCCCGGCATGTGTGGCTTTATGATATTTATGGCAATAATAAAAAATTTATTCGACCACTTCCTTTACATCTATTAAATGCTAGAAGAGGGAGGCAAGGAAAAAAAGGAGCTCTAAGGATTTGTCCATATCAATACTTTCATATTATTGGGGTGAAAATGATGTATTTTTAAATAGAAAGGATATTTTACTAGCAAGAAACAATGTTGAGGTAAGGAATGGAGGGCATCTAATGGTACGTTTACCTTATTTGGAATTTAATTTAATTTCTTATTATGGAATAAATATTATATTATGAAAAGTAAAATAGTATAATTATTCAATAAAATCTTTATATCCGTGTTATATATGATTCTCCAGTGAGTTTTAAGTTATACACTTTTGAACACCAATTTAATAAAGCATGTAATAATATTTTTTTTAAAATCTTCCAATCTATTATATTTAGAAACTAGATGAATGTAAGAGATTTTGTATATTATTGTTTACATTTTGGTTTGATTTTAAATATAAGAATATTATAAGATAACCATATCTATTATGATAAGGATTTTAAATACATGTAAAGAATCTATAGGACAGAAGGACATATTTGACAAACAAGTGTATAGTCATTCTCTATCAGTATAAATTGACCCCTAAAATTATTGGAGGGTCTTTTTTTCTCAAGATGTCAACTTGTACTAGATCTAATCTTTCGACTTAGTTATACTATGCCTCTAGCCTTTACAATGTGCTTAATAACCTTGTATTTATTAAAGCTGAAATATTCATGGTCATTTCTTTTATTAATACCCTTGTCTTGGGTGCCATCCTTAAACTCAATTCTAATAAAGTTCAAGATGTAGATAATGTAAAAAGTCGAACTTTGATCACAATTCAGAAGTTTTCATAATTTACCTAACCAATTTGTTTAACTATATTGTAACATATGGGTATCCTTCGTCTTGGACAAACCACATTGTTCACCCGATACACAAATTTGAAGTCCAAAATGTGCCTTGTAATTATTGCACCATCATGATTGGTCGCACAATCAAGTAAAATTTTCACTACTTTAGACATCCATATCTCTAGGTATGTTGAAACCAAAATGTTGAGAGCCAAAGGGCAATCAAGTTTTAGGAGGAATCATCACGCTTGTAATCATATTTTCACCTTGACCACTATAATTGAAGAGATTGAGGCCAAAAGGCGCAAAGTTTTTTGTTGCTTTATAGACTTTCACAACATCTCTGACATTGTTCCTTGGCATTTACTCATCAATAGGCTTAGGGTTTAGGGTCTTCCAAATTTGGTGATATCACTTGTTATGAGACTCTTCAAATCCATCATTGGTAGAGTACAAACAAGTGTTAGTGAGTCATAGTGGGCACAAAGCACCATTGGGGTTAAGCATAGTTGTCCACTCTACCCTACACTTTTTGGTCTATAGCTCAAGGAAATCAAATCAAATTCCCTAAACAAATATGGTTTCTAGGTGAACAAAGTTTGTGATATTATTTTTGTATTTTCATATAACATCACTTTGATGTCCCACTCATAAGAAGGTTTAAATAGACAACTACATATCTTAGCATTCTTTTTGGATACACATAGTCTTCATGGAAATTTTGAGGGGAAAAAGGTATGATTTTTAACACTTGAAAAAGTAATGCCAAATAAGTTTGTGTATATAAAGACCAAAGGGTTGAGATGGTCTGTTCATGTGTATATCTAGGGTCTAGAAAACACTTCGTTTTGGCACTAACTACTAAGTCAAGACTAAGCAAAGGGTATTGCAACCCTCATCATTCTTAAGAAACATTGCTTCTGAATTTTGTTTCAAGGTATCCAGACAAACCTTCACCTCTTTCACTCTTTTGTTACACCCACTTTTCAAACGCTCTATATCAAACATTCAAATCATCTATGCAACTAACACAAACCATGTTCTACTCTAGTTGGTATGCCATGGCATTCACTTTGCCAGGGCTTGTAGATATCGACACAAACAAACTTGATTTGCATAAGTTTTCAATCGATGCACCATACCTATCTAAAAACAAGGTAAATAGGGTCTAAGAGATGAGATATATATTAGAGACTACCTATGACCCAAATGGTTGGAGGTAGCTCGAGAACCTCTTTCCTCAAAGCTTCATCAGTACTACACTTCTTGTCTTCACTTTGAGGATGAGCCCATCCATCCTCCAGGTTACACTAAGTCCATTTACCTTGAAGTTTGAGGGTTATATTAACACAATTCAGAGCTTGTTCACGCCACCTCCACATAGAGACAATTCATCATATTACTCAAATACATCGTATTTCAAATTTGTTCTATGGACTGTGAAAGCAATAAACTTTTTATACTTAGATGTTCTTCGTATTATGAGATCAGGATGTGGTTCTTTGGCTTCATCAAAGACTTGTTTAACTCTTTCCAGACCTTCAAGGCTTATGAAGATCAAAGATGTTTGGTTCTTTTCTTCTAAGAAATGTTTGATTATCGCCAACATCTTGCCAAAATATTGTTTCTTTCATTTACCTTTTTTTTTTTCATGATTAAGAAGGAAGTGACTTCATAACAAAATTGTAAGTATGAGGAGATTTGTGAGACACCGAAAGATATGATTTGTTTTCATTTATTTCCTCTTAAGTGAATGTCAGTATTACTTTTTTGTTTAATTTTGAAAAAATACAAAAACATATTCTTTATCCCATAAACCAATTTTGACATGTCACAAATAAATATTATTATTATAACGTTAACTGTCATTTTTATAAAATTTACCAAAATATTAATAGGCTTTTGTGGTGATGACCATATTAACTCTTTTATTTTTAGTAGCTCTACATAAGTGCCGTTGGTTATTCTCTAGTGTATTAATGCCCATGCTTGTATACATACTATGCCATCTAACAACCTGTCGAGGATTGTGTCACTCAAAAAGTGGATTACTTTCAAATATTTGTCATGCACTGCAGTGAGATGTATTTGTGTCCAAGCAGCAGAGTTGGTAAAAGCATTGTTGAAAGAAAATGTAGTTCGCGGATTTGAATCACAAGTACATTGGAAAATTATGTGTTAGTAAACAAGATGTGTATTTCAGCAAGTATAAAACATAAAATATATTTTTCAAAAATACTCTAAATGTTTCTCTGAACATCCGCATTGGTGTGGCATGCACAGACAGATATATTGTCTAGAGAATAGCCGGACTTCCTACATAAGTGAGAATGGTGTTAGCTTTACACTATGATAAAGACTCTTTTTATATTTTAAAGTTTACCTTTGAGTTAGGGTATTACTGTAATATTTGTCTATTTTATCATGTTTATGCTTTAGTTTTAGGGGAGAGCGGTCAATAGTAGTGGGTCCACAACATTAATTGTATGTCACTTAGAATCTTAATTTTTGTATTCATATGTAGCTCAAATTTATTTTTAGCTCATATTTTTAATTTAGAGAATTTAATTAATTTAAAATAACAAATTTGAGTTGTACTAAAATTATGGTGAAGACCAATGTTTGAATATGGATGATAATTGACAATTGTAGTACATTGACTATTTAATAATAATAAGTCTTACATATCATAATGTGATTGGCTACTTTACATCATTATTATATCAAAATTATATAAAAGATAATATTATGAGTCTATGATAACTATTAGTTAGTACTATGACAATTATGGGATCAAGAGCCATACCTATTATTGGACCATGTTCAAGTATAACCCTCTCCCCTAATCTCAAATTTACTTTTATAATTTTGAATACTTATGTAACACTTCTTTCATTCTTGTTTTGTTTCATTATTCTTGTGAACATTAAAAATAATATAATATAATTCTAGATCCCTTGTTCAAATTATCAAAGATATTTTTTTTGAACGACTGTTTTAAAATATTCATCCCTGGGCCTTGTAGTCACATATACTTATTCTGTCAATTTATGGATAAATTGACACCATAAATTATTTGAAAACCTTGGCATTATTATCAGAGTTTCTTAGCCCGTAGCTTTTCAAGCTTATTTTTCTCTAAAGAGCTAGGTTATTCCATGAAGTCTAGGAAAAGAAATGTTTCTTAAATTAGTAGGCTAATACAGATTTATACCAAAAAAAGAAAATGTTGCTGCACATGTTTCCTGCTCTTCATGTTTTTTTATCAACTATTGCCTACAAGAAAAAATTGATTGAACCTCAAGAAGATTTGCTATTATTTAGTTATAATGGTTGCCTGCACATTGTCGCCCTACAAACTTGTTCTATAGACATAGGTATAGAAACTTGTTCATAAAGACGTAGACAAGCACCTCTAAACAACATGAGTGCCAGACTCAGGGCACTAACAATAGATTAACCTACAGACTTGCATACCATAGTCATGCTTCCAGATTACATCATTTACATCCATAGCTTGGAAGGTCGTAAAGCCTTGGAAAGACATTGTATCAAAGCCTTGGAAAGACATTGTATCAAATCTAGGACCCTTATAGCAAAAAAGCTGAGAAGGTTTTCGTTTTTCATTCAGTTTATTATCACTCTTGCTGATTTTAAAATCTGAAGCACTTTTGTTGTATAGAGCATGCTGAAAGTTTCTGAAGTACTTAATTAAACTTTCATATCCAGTGATGAAGAAGCAATTTCGCACTAAGTCTTTCATTCATTTGACCTCATTGTGCTGGTCATCGATTCTTACTCAACATGCCCTCTCTTTGGGTAAAGCTCTATGGTTAACATGATAATGTTTAACAGTACATCTGATCTTTGATAATCGGCATTGCTTGCTTCCGCTGAGATATCACCTAAAATTGTCAGGGTTTTATATGAAAGAAAACAAGTTTTGATCAATGTAAAGGAGAGAAGGAGAATTGGAGGGATTTATATGAAAAAAGTAAAACACAAGTTTTGGCCTACACCTTCTTGGGATCTAACCCATGAGAACATTTAACATGAAAAATATGCTCCATCAAACTGTGCTCACAAGTGTGTGAAACAATTACCTTTTTTCTTTTGGTTATTTAACATGTTTAGAGAAGAAGTGTTGGAAAGTGTGTATTCCTGGTGTATATAGATGTATTCAGCTTGGTCATCAAATTAAAAATCAAAGCAGTACAAAATTTGAACAATATATAAAGCAGTCATCAGGTCCCCTCTTTCTCGGTGGACAAGGGAGGGGGGTCATATGCCAAATCACAATGATGGCTAGGCTGTAACGGTGTAACCTTAAAAAATCGCCATTCAGTAATGTAACCCATCAAGTCTCTATGCAATGCATGTTTAGGTCTGTCTTTCAAACCCCTTTCTATCTTTTGCTGTTTTCAAGTAATGGTTTGTGTTTCATTTAAAGCATCATCTATTCAACATGCAGCACATACTAGCATTATGACAACGATGCGATGTGGCAGTAATTATTTTGACAAACCACATTTATGCATACAAAAAATTTAAAATCTTAAACCAGATTTAACAGGGAATGAAAATGACCATGAATGCTTACTGAAGGATACAAGAATGTCAAAGGTAGGCCAACAGAGTACCACATCAAAGTAGAGGACAATAACTTCATTAGATGAAAATGATTGTTCAGAAGGTGTTGAGCACATCCGTAAAAGAGATAAGCCATGCTAGATTCAAACCATATTCTGTTTGGAAGGAAAACAATCTCAGCTTCCACAATACTAACCATTACATATTTTTGCAAGCATGGCCTGTGTAGTCAATATACCTCTATCTAGGAACATAAAATCTTCATGATGTATTTCCGATCACACACTCCAAGGATCTTACAATGGCAAAGAACATCAGATCTTATTTAAGTTGCTTGCCATGATTCTTTCCTCAAGATCCTTTCCCACTAATTGTTTTTTTTTCATAATTCCGGCTACACATATTCTCCTAAATTTGGCTTACAAACATTATACTAAAGATTTCTAACATAGTTTGACCAGTCATCTTTGATTAAAGATGATGAGGGCATCTTTTAATTGTGATCTCTTCATGACTGTTCAACTCTCTAATGTCTTCCTAATAACTTCTACTATGATTGCAAGTTTAACGTCAAAAAGGCACAACATTGTAGTACAACTTCCAACATCTGTTTCTGAGTTCTTCCTTGGAAATGGATTAGAAAGATATGATTCTATAGAAACAAATCGCAATCTTGGTTTATCCATTATATATTGTTATTGCAATGCAAACAACAGAAGTATATTCACATTGGCAAGTGGAAATGTTTGCCATTGATTACATAATCAGACAGAATGGCCCGGGGGATTGCCATGGCATCACAATGGTTGTTTGTCATTAATTACATAATCAGATAGAATGACCCAGGGGGTTGCCATGGCATCACAATGGACTCTTTATGTTTAATATCATGATGTTAAGATATCAAAGCAAGGAAACTGATTCTTAAGAGTTGTCAGATCACTCTACATTACAATTGAAAACATAAAAGAAGCATTTGGGGTTAATTTTTTGCAGAGCAAGTTTAATGGTATCACCCTGCTGAACAATAGCTTCTTCCTTCTCCACAAGGACAGCCTGGACTATATCGTCATAGTTCCCTCCATCTTGACAAACAAATGCAATGATTGCTGCCTGCAGAGGAGAAAGGCTGGGATTGAATGCAGCAGACTCAGTGTAGGAACCCGTAAAGATCTTTCCTTTCACAGTCTTCAGAGCAACACCAGAAGGGCAAAGGCTATATGGAGCATGTGATGAGTTTGCCGCTTGCAGGGCTGCCAATCTGAGTTGATACAAATCTTCAGAGGCTGAAAATCCATTAATGCTGCCATCCTTTGGACCCTCTCCACTTTCGCATATGCTCAAGGTAGGATCCAATTCAGGAGAATGCAGAGACTCAAAAGATAAGCCATGGTAGTGAGGCTGAAAAACAAGAGGAGTGCCCTCCTCCAAATCATCTGGACCAAATCTATGTGGAAGAAAATGTAGCAGAGACTGGGTTTCTGCATGCTCATCAGCAATCAAGATGTTAATCTCAGGGGCGCCACACAGTTCTTGCAGAAACTGCCTGCAATGGCCACAGGGGGCTGCAGAGACTGCAATAAACCTAATCTGGCACTCTCCGTGTTGCGCTGCATTGGCTACCAGGCATTGCTCAGCATGAATAGAATGATTCAGAGGAAGACATTCAAACTCCAAATTCACTCCCATGAAGATACGCCCACTATCCCCAAGGCCAACAGCTCCAACATGAAATTTGGAGATGGGAACTCTTGCCAGATCTTGAGTAGGCTTCACTAATGTAGCCAGGTATCGGGTTTTCGACAAACCCGATTCATTGCATAGGCGATCAACCTCATCTGCCTCAATTACAAAAGGTGAGCAGCCTCCCATACTTGAAAAATCCTTCAAAGTTGCGGGAACTATGTCAAATCATTGCAAATGTTTTTAAATTGATCAGATCCACCTGCCTATCGCAAAAATTATAACTTTACTGTTGACATTGTGCAAAAAAAAATATGAAATGCAATGTGACTGTAAGAGGATACAACTTTTTTATAGTCATCTAAGTTACCAGTTCGTTTTGGGTACAGGTTCGGGTATGGCGAACCGGTTTTGCCAGTACGACAATTTATTTTTGCCCAGGGTATGTCTTCATTAAAATTGAGTTCTTAATAATGTATGTTCAGACATAATTTAAGTTATCAAACCAGCAAAGCTTTCAAACTATAAATGATTATAAGATTTATCCAAAGCCTCTAAGCCTTCAAAGGCACAAAAAAGCAGCAGTACAATCAGCTCTAAAACGCTTTGTCCTAAAACAGGGTATTATATTCTAGATACATATAACCTATTTTAGCAAAAATTACAGAGCATCTATTATAAAATTGCCAAGATACCATGGACTGTAACTCGATTCTGGTCAAACATTAAGCTCAGAAATGCAAGAATGAGTGAATAAATTCCATACCTACTCCTCGCAAGGTCCACGAAAAAGATCTTAGTCTTGCCTATCCCCTGAGATACAACAGGTACACATAAGACTCAATAAATTCTTAAAATTTTCATAGAGATCCCAGATTCCCGTCAGCCCACTCTGCATCAGATATGCCAAATTAAATGTTAATCTTAATCTTAAAGACAAGCATAATTTTGGATCTAAGATTTCTTCAGGAAGACAGTTTTCCATGTTCCTCAGCATAGCTGCAGTGATATTATTGTTTTTGATCTGACATTTTGAGTCAGCTAGCCTACTTATACATTTCAAATGAGCTACCTTAGTCAGGAAATGGGCTCCAGCGAGCGAAGATCAGGTGGTTTCAAGTGAGATACTTAGCCAAAAATATTTTCCCGGATGATGAGTTTGGTGAGTGAAGATCAGGTGGTTTCAAGTGAGCTACCTCGGCAAAAGTAATTTCAGGGATGGTAAGTCTGGTGAGTTAAGATCAGGTGATTTCAAGTGAGCTACCTCATCAAAAGTAATTCCCCACAATGATAAGTAAGGTAGCTCAAACAATAAAAGAATTGAAACATCAAATTTTCTTCACAAAATAGATCACAGGCCTTTCCAGAAGCATATTTCTTAATCATGGACGATGGAAGACATAAGACACTCAAAATCAATTTTGCAAAAGACAAAATAAATAAAAAAATCCCCGGGCTATTTTCAGGGAGAATTTCTTTGTAACCCAGCTGTTAGATTGTTGAAATTATGATATTATCTGTGCCATAAGGTTAAAAAATGGATCAAGAAAGAGTATTTGGAAAATTCAAACAGAGTTTTAAAAAAAACTCTTTTTTTTAACCAAAACTTCCCAGATCCACCAATAAATCTAACCCTCATCTCCATACCCCAAAATCCACCAAATAAAGCGTAAAACTCGAGTCCATGCACTAAATTACATGTCCGTGCCAGAATTCAACACATTATGATTAACTCGTACACAAAAAAATACGAAAAAAATGAAAAATTAAAAATCCACAACCATTATTTTTCAACAAATGCACCCGATAAAAATCACCACTAGGGTTTTCTTCAGCCCAAAAAAACCAGAACGAAAAAACCAGCTCTTAAATTCCCCCATACATTTTCAAAAACCAAATATTTCTCAAAACAAAAACAAAAAACCATTAAAACGAAGCCGGATTCCTCAATTGCTCTCATAAATCGAGAAAAAAACGAACAGAGAAGCTTCACCTAAATCCAAACTACCCAGTTAATATTTCGATTTACAAATCCTCAAAATGAGCACTGAAAATTGTCGAAGAAATTGGAAAAAAAGCCAGATTTTGCTCACCAATTTAGCGCTGCCTTGATAAGCTCCGCTAATTTTGTAGGAGCCGTGGGAAGCCCTGGAACCAGATATCTTCGGGAGAGGAAATGGCAGGGTATTTTTTGTTTGTTTGTGTCTGAATGAATGCAAGATCCCGTAGTACGCACATATAGTGTGTTTCGCCTTAGAGATGGGAAGGAAGCAGTTGCTTGCTTGCGTGTAACCACTGTTTTTATCTAATTTTTAAATTTATGAAATCCAACCTTAGTAGGACCTTATCTGCCCTCGTCAAAATTAAAGGGAATATTCGAGTAAGTTTGTAAAACATGGGCATCTTATTATTAAAATTATCACGAGAGAAATTGCATGTGATTTCTCTCCCTAGAGGAATTTATTCAAAGGGACTCCACTTCTATTACAATAAATTATTCCAAAAATACTAGAATGGAAGAGGTTTTTTTGGGATTCTTGGTGCAATTTTCTTCTCGTTGAAGAGGTATAGCTGATATGGGGTAGTAAAATATTTATTAAAGATAATCCAATGAGATATTTTTTTAGATTATGACACAATAATCAACATTTCCAATTTGTAATCTTGATAGATATTTTATCTTGACATTGATTTAGTTTTGTATTATGTACATGGACTCTATAAGCGTAGTTTCTTCTCTTTTGAAACATATTGTTGTGTTGGAGAAAAAAGGGATTACTCCTTCCTAAAATTGGAAAAAGTTAAGTGGATTGTCTTGTCTTGTGATTAAGTTAAGTGGATTGTCTTGTCTTATGATTATTACCAACATGCATGAGGAAATGTTCAATTACGATAATAATTATTTGTTGAGATTATATTGAGATTATTTTTAAGTATACATGGGTTAAATCTAAAACGAATTAAAAATCTAACTAAAAATGTATGTGGAAACCTTTAATTACTTAATACAAATACATTGGTAACAATTATATATGCTCTAAAAGCTTCGTCATCTCCCTACTAACGAGTGTAACTTAGAAGTGCTCATGGGTTCCAAAGGCATCCCACACAAATCATTACACGTGTTTTCGAAATAACTATCTTTTTTTAAAGCTTTTCTAAATGTATGGGGTTGAAAATCTTTTTGGATATTGTAGGATTATAGTTTGGTGAGGGGGAGGAGGTCGACATCTTTCTTTATATGTAATTATAAGGGTTTCTCAATTCTCTTATGCATACAAATGTGTTATGCTTTTGCATCTTCTAAGTTTACAGTTTAGTGAGGATGTTGGGAGACAACGTCCTTTTGTATATACAATTACAAGGATTTCTTAATTATATTTATCATACAAAAAGTTGAGCTTATGCCTCTTCTTAACATAGAGTGTGTTTATTTCTCTTTTTAACATAAAGAATTTATATTTAATTATACCAAAATCATAGAGACTAAAGCGGATTCAATTCACTTGTTTCCTCTCTACTTCAAGTGATATTTCAACTGTTAAGAGTCTTAAAGAAGATGTACCCCACTTCCCCCCAAGGTTTTTTATATTTTCCCTACTTAACCTAGTGAGGTTCTCTATATTATTAGATCTTTGTATCAGTCAAATGATGTTTTTTTATCTCCAATTGTTGATCCAATGAGTGTTGATCGTATTTTTTTGTTTGGGTCTTCATTACTTTTCTTTCTTTAGGTTTACTTACATTTGGATTACCCCCTTTATCTTTAATTTTGAATTAGATTAAAAATTTTAATTAGATTATTTAAGTTTGTTATGTGCATATATTATTTTTGGTCTCTCATGAACATTAATATAATCTTTTTATGGTTGAGAGTAAGAGTTCTTATTAGATTATTAAAGTGTGTGTTATGTGTATATATTGTTTTCGTTCTCTCGTATACATTAAAGAATATAAACTCGAGAAAACTAATATTTATGTCTCAATCCTAACTGGACACCACATGTAGAGAGGTCTTTCATATAATTAATAAGGAGGATTCACTTCATTTATGTGGAATAATGACATCAAAAACCATTCAAAATGTTAATTTATCTCATAGAGTGTATAAATCACTTCCTTTAGGTTAAATTTGATATCCAAAACATCTAAATGTTAGTATTAGATAGAGAATACTAATTATACTTTTTATGTTGAAAAATGACATTAAAACATGTCAAATATTATTAAACAAAAAACATAAAATGACACACTTTCCAATTAATCACATATTTTTTGTACATAAAATTCGAAGTATAAAATTCACCATAAACATTCAATTTTTTTGAAATAAAACCTCCAAATTACAATTATTTATGTAAATTAATAAGATGTCAAAAATATTATTTTTATATATTATTAAGAGTCCTTACAACTCTTACTCCCTTTATATTCTAATCACTTTGAAAAAAACAAACCTATCCATCAAACTCATTCAAATAGCACCCTATTTTTACACACTAAAACTACAAAAATCAATAATAAAGCATCTTTAACCAATATAAGAAGAAATTAAATGCCCTTTATTACATCCGTTAAAGGCCCTTTCTAGGTATAGGCCCCTTCAATAGGTACTTGCTCTATTGGCATTTTGTAAGGATGACTTTATTCTTTAGTAGTGAGTGGACCATATCACTTCCACTCATGGATGGAGTTTTGTGGCGTCCTAAACTTATTTGGAAAACAACGTATCATTGGAAAATGACGTATGAGATGATGTTATAAATGGCTGAAAAAGTGTTGTCACTAGCAATTGCAAATGAGTTGTAAATTAGGCCGGAGATAGTAGCAATATTTAGTTTATTTGAGTTGTATTTTGGGTTGATATTGCATGGATGTCTATATGTTGTGGCAAAGCTCTTATTTTGCTATTGTCTATATTTTTATAAGACACAATTATGATAGTCACCAAACTAAATCATGTTTCATCATTTGGTCAAACACCGAACATTTATCTATTAAATTTTTCGAATCTCAAAAACTTTGAACAAGATATATGACCAATATTATTTTCCAAAAAATAAACTATAGAATTTACTTTATGAAGAATAAAATCAAAATCAGAAAACTTTTGAATCTTAAAAACTTTGAACAAGATATATGACCAATATTATTTTCCAAATAGTAAACTATGGAATTTACTTTATGAAGAATAAAATCAAAATCAAATATCTAGGATAGTAAATATCTAGGACTGTAGAAAAATATCTAAAATCCGGCAACCTTTAAAATATCTAAAATCCAGCAAGACAGTAAATATTGGAGCCGCCAGAATTTGACACTTTCCAGCGAGGGCATCTTCAAAGTAGACGCCTACCGGCGAAATATTCTTCTTTCAACATCAAAATTAAGTTTCAATGTCTAGTTGGATGGGATAAACTTTCTTCTCGGGTATAAAGAGGTGATGATAATTATAGGTGTTATCAGATATACATTTTGAGTGCAAAGGGGTGGATGCCTCCTACGTTTGTCAATATGTTAGAACATTCCCTGGACAACAGGATCACGCGTAGTTGAAACATAATTGCGACGATAACACATGTTCAGGATAACTTCTGAATGGTCAACGATCAAACTCGGAGGTGGATATAAACCTACACATGTATTGTCCCTGAACATCACATGCTCAAAATCAAAAAATTAACTACAAAATTTATTGTGAATTGTGTAACAATTTAAAAAATGAGTATATCAAATAGATGATAGTCTAATAATGAGTATTATGGTGTAAAGAGTATTGTCTAGTCATCTACTGGAATATAAATCTTAAAAGAAACCAAATAATAATAAATGAGATCTGGATCGTGCCTCAATTAAATTTAGTTTAATAAAACTCCTAACTCTCAATAGTTAAACCTAAGATTTTTGTGCACCTAAACTGTACAAAATTCATATAAAAATAAAAAATAAATGTAGTCATTGCATTTATATATTTATTGATATTTTTTATTTACAAATTTTCCTTATATTTCTTAATTAGTTTATTGATTTTTTATGTTCTGGACTTCTATAATTAAATCAATCAAAAGTCTTTTATTTTTCTTTGTGTGGGTTTTGTTATCCCTTTTCTTTTATTCTTTTTTTTTTTTGTTTCTCTCAAATCATCTTGTTTTCTTATTGTTTTACACATTTGACCATTAATAAAGAATATAGTATTGATCGTGTTTTTTTTTGGAATTCAGAGTGATCGACGAAAAACCCAAGAATGTGGAGTTTCGAGGAACGAAGCTCTAACATAAGATGAGTGTCGTCGATCAACCTCATATGGAGCAGCATATATTTGAGCCCTCAACACATGTTGCAAGTAAATTGCAGGATTTAAACACATGACTTGAACTACCTAAAGCAGTAGTCGAGACTGGGTGAGCCAATGCCAAGGGCTTATAGTATTGATCATGTTGGTTTTGGTACTTCAAATTGGTCTTCTATCTTTTAATCCCTTTTCGATTATGATCTTGGTTTTTTACATTGTATTTGCATTGTATTTAACATCCTATATGTTCAGTGCATGTTGTCTTACACACTAAGATCATAATTTGAATTTAAGAAGTCTATATATATATATACAAAGATGCATTAGTGCATTTAGAGACACAGAATGACCACATATGAAATATATTGAAGTTACAAGTGGGAAGAATTTGTTTTATTTATGAAGCATCCTTGTATCAAAAGAAAAAATCTAGCATTTTAGATAGCATTCTATCATTCACTAGTCGTTGTTGCATGTATTGAAAGATAAGAGTTAAGACACTTACATGTATTGGATAGATTGATGACTTGCATCGAATGTTAATTATAATTTTATTTAAGATGTGAGGGTCCTGATAATAATAGGGCGATAACACATGCCCCTATTAACATTCTCCATTTTTAATGGGTTTCAAAAGGTGTTGAGATCGAATTGGGATCTTGAAAAAGGAAGACAATTTCCTAATAACTCATAATATATTCAAAAAACGTGAGCGAGGTTTCTGAAGGATAGGGCAAAATTATGACATTTATGAAATCAATTTCACAACTTTTTATAAAAGACCAATTTTGTAACTATTACATTTTCGATCAACCACTTCAATAGCCATTACAAAAATAAATCATCATACATGTTTCGTATACCAACTCAAAATTTACTCCACCTCACTCTTTAAACATGTTTTCTAATCCCACATCATTTCAAAATTATTTTTGAATTCAAATAATCCAAAATATTATCATTCAACCCCATATTTCTAAAATATTTTAACGAATTTAATTCTTTATAACCCAAATTAACCTCCATCCTTAAGTTTATTGATTTGTATATATCTAGAACCACTTTCCATATACATATGGGAATCATATTTGGTTACAAGCAAAGTTTGTGTGGCTTAGAGGAATCCAATCCTTATTTGATTTATATTGCGTGGAGATCAGGGGGATATATCTATTATTATTATTATGTATATACATCTTGCTCTCAGGGGATGCTTCCCAATCTTTACAAAATATAAAATACACTATGAGATTATAAAGTTTACTTTAGACACGTCATAATTGATTCAATCTCTTCTATAAAGAAGATCTTTTTTTTCAGCCAAATAGCCTTTGTTGCCTTCTTTTTGAGTTGTGTGGAAAATTTAATCCCCCGAATTGGATGATATATTTAAATTTTAATGTATTGTTGGGTGGCCCATCTATAAATGTTTTTATCTTTCATTTCTTAGTTAGGGATGCATCCCATGCACGTATTTAACGTAGGCCATGCAAACGAGTTCCACGTGAAAATGTTTCTATCGCGCATCATTCTCACTTTATTAAAAATTATAGTGTATTTCTTCTCAAAGATGCATATATGAGGACTTGTCCATTTTGCCACGTTTACACAGGATTTATATGCTTAACCGTCGCGAGATTCCTAGACACATAATCATAATACGACAAAAGAGTTTTGTCAATGTCTCTACACCTCATTTTGGTAGGGGGCTAGGTACCTAGTTATCTATTACAAATTTCCATTATTTTAGTGGACTTTTGTGGTGGTTGTGAATTATTGGTCTATATTAGATTTTTATAAGTGTGCATTTTTTTGTTTTTATTCATGTTCTAGAATGTGGTGTAGTATTTTTTCCTTCATTTTTTTTTTTAATTTTTTTTTTTTTAATGTTCCTTCATTTATACCTATTTATTACTACATAATTTTCTTAAACTTATATTTTTACAGTTATGGATTTTTTTTTTGTGTGGGTCTTTTTAATCTTTATTTGTGTCTTGGGATTTTGGTTTTTTTCTTTCATTTTTTTTTCTATATGTTGTGAGTCAACATACATATTAATAGGGTCTTAATTTAAATTTAAATTTAAAAAATATGAACACGTAAGCATTTATTGTATTTAAGACAAGAAAACAATCAATATAATCAATTTATCAATTATTACTTGAGTATTTTTGTGCCAAAAGAATGTACACTTATATTTAGAGTATTATTCAAGCATTTTAGGAAATCCCAAGAGTATCTAGCATTTATTGTGTTTCATGAATTTGACCATCGAAAAAGATAAAAGGGTTGGGCACTTTTGTTATACTTGGTATGTTGGCTTCAAAGAATTGTTCCCATCAAGAGGCCTAATAATACTAGAGGATTGACAAGTTCTCTTCAAAACATCCCTCATTTTTAATCACAATTTTGCAAGGTTTTATTGTACTATTAGGTTCCAAGAAGGAGAACTTAATTTCCCAGATATATGTATAAACACTAGGGAAAGCAAGCAAGGTATTTGGAGAATCAAAACAAAAAAGACTCAATCATGGAATCAAATTTACCCCAGGTGACAATTTTCATAATGGTATTACTATAATATCAGTAGAGGAGAAAAATGGGTATGGTGAAGGTTCTCTAATCATGTTGATTTGTTGGGTCTTCCTTGTCATGTTGCTTGGGCCTGTGATATGTTCATTGTTTCTAGATATTATCTCTAAAACTACGAAAAATCAAATATTCCTCTATAACCCCTCTTGTCAATTATTTATACTATAAAAATAAAAAAAATTATGTAGTCATGTCTGATTTTAATTGTCTTTTATATGTTTGGATATGAATGCAATGTTTGTGGGTAGATGTCATTTTAAGTGTAACACCACTTTCCACACAAATATTTTGGTGAACCCACATCCTCTTACATGCTTTGGTTCCTTTTAAGGTAAGATCTTATTTTCAATAATGTTGGATTTGATTGTTAGGGGAGGTTATTCCATTCTTATTTGTTCAAAATCTATTAGTCATACCTCATGTACTAAATTCAAAACCATAGTGTTCTTGTAATGGCTTACCTCTTAGATGCACTTTCAAGATTATGATTCCCTTTGTATAATCCCTCATGATATGGAAAACCAAAAATTAATATGAGTTAACCAATTAGTAAAGGAAAATGTGTTAGCATAACGCAAAGTAAGATATATCAATATAGATTTCAACTTAGATGTACATGGAACCTTATTGATTCCTTAGATTATTTAAGTTCCTATGTGCATACACTTTTTGGTCTCTCACGAACATTAATATAATTTCTTTTTATGATTTAGATTAAGAATTCTTATTAGATTATTTTTATTTTCAATCTCTCATGAACATTAATATAATTTCTTTTATGGATAACAATCACAATAATCATGAAGGAGGTATATAAAGAATATAGACTTGAAGAAAACCAATATTTATGTCTCAAGAGGATCAATCCTAACCATGTTATGTGGAGACCTCTTTCATATAATTAGAAAGGAGGATTCACATCATTTATGTGGAATAATAACATCGAACCCATTTAAAATGTTAATTTATCTCATAAAAAGTATGAATCACTTCCTCTAGGTTGAATTTGATATCCAAAACATTTAAATGTTAATATTAGATAGAGATTACTAATTTTACGTCTTTTATATTGAAAAATGACATTAAAATCTCTAAAATATTATTAGACAAAGAAATAAGGTGACACACTTTCCAAATAATCGTGCATATATTTTATACATAAAATTTAAAGTAATATATTTTCTTTCCAATTTTTAAATAAAAAATATCATAAACATTTTTAAAAATTAAATAAAACCTCCAAATCACAATTATATATATAAATTAATAAAATGTCATGAACATTATTTTTATATATATTATTATGAAAGATGCAACTCTTATTTCCTTTATATTGCAATCAATAACCACTAATTAATTAGGAAAACAATACACACCTTCCCATCAAACTCATTCAAATAGCAGCCTCTTTTTACACACTAATTCTACTTTAAAAACAACAATAATTATAAATTAATAATTTGAGAAGGCATCTTAACCCATGTAAGGACAAAGGCCCTTCCTTCCCATGAAATCATTACATCCATATATTTAAAGACCCTTTCTAGGTATAGGCCCCTTGGAATAGGTCCACTATGAACCCATAATTTATGAACGTACTTGCTCTATTGGCATTTTGTAAGGATGACTTTATTCTTTAGTAGTGAGTGGACCATATTGCTTCCACTCATGGATGGAGTTTTGTGGTGTCTTGGACTCATTTAGAAAACAACGTATTATTGGAAAATGACATATGAGATGATGTTATAACTGACTCAAAAAAGTATCGTTGATATTCTTCTTCTAACATTAAAATTGGGTTTTAATATCTAGTTGGATAGAGCAAACCTTTTGTTGGGTATGTACAGGTGACTGTAATTATGGGTGTTATCTGACATATACATTTTGGGTGTAGAGGGGTGGATGCCTCCTATATGTATCAATACGTAAGAACATTCCTGAGACAATAGGATCGCGAATAGCTGAAATGTGATAGTGTACGTTTGGGGTAATTCTTGACCAGTCGATGATTGAATTTGGAGGTGGATATAAGTCAGTGCATGTGTTGTCCCCAAATGTCACCTACTCAAAATCAAATATTTAAGTGCACAATTCATTGTCAACTGTATAATAATTTTAAAATGAGTATATCAAATAGAGGATAGTATAACAGTGAATATGATGGTGTAAAGGTGTTGCCTAGCCATTTACTACACTATAAATTTTAAGACAAACCAACTAATAAGGAATGAGGTCTAGAACGTACTCCAAATAAATTTCGCTGAATGAAACTCCTCACTCCTTAATTTAGTTAAACCTAAAAATTATGCACACCTAAATTGCACAAATTTCATATGTATATATATATATAATATATATATATATATATATATATATATATACCATATTATATATATATATGATGATTATACCATTCCATCTCTAACCAACTTCGGTTATTTGTAAACCGTTCGTTACAATTTCCCTCTCAACCGTTTAATCGGTTTATACCAATTTTTTGTAGGTCTCTATTGTGTGGTTTTTGTTCTCTTTTCTATAACATTTTCAACTCTAATAACTCTTGTTTTCAAATTGTTTTACCCAAAACACTGATCCTATACCTATTCTAGTATTGATCACGTTAATTTTGGCTACCTTCCCAACCTCCAGATCTAATCATAACCTAACCTTATTAGATTATGATTTTAGTGTATTGAGTATTTGATATGAGATACCTAAATCATATCAGCTTATAGTAGGATGTATATGTTGTCTTACGTTATTTCTTAAGATTATAATTTGTATTAAACAGTGGATTGATAGCCATCTAGGAAGTATCACACTTCTTGGATATAGCACACGCTAGTTAGTCCACTAAAATATATTATTTAATATTATTCTTGTGGTATTTTTTTGCATTCACAGGTAGTTACTTCTAGCAAAAAGGAATTTCTCGCAATCAACACTGGATTGGGAAATCAGAACACGCACACTCTACCTTCCACCTTCATTTCATAGGTATTCCTCCTCACCTTTACCTTATCTATTTTTATCATACATATGCAGCTTATCGGTGAAACAAGAAGCATTAAAGAGGATGTGGGGTGAAGTGAAACATTGTAAGAACTATTGGCCAAAACAGAACAAGACAAGACTATATCCCTATGTATGAAGAAGTTGAAATTCTGCAGAGACTTAGCATCCAATAAAATTGAAAGTGTTTCTTATCAAGATAGAGTACTGGAAAGCTTCACGCATCAAAATAAATTCATAGAAATGTTAATATATCCTAAGCAACAAAATTAAAATGCATTGGGCTTACAAGTGGGTGGTAGGGATAATTTACTTCAGAACATGCAGGATTTGGAAGAAGAAATAAGTGTGAAGAAGGATAGGATCAAGTAGTGAATCACATACCTCAGAAAGTATAAAGCTCAAGGATGATATCACGCTAAATAAAGTGAACATAGAGGGAGTGAAGGAATTAAGTGTTGTGCAAACATAATCCCAAAACCCCTAAAATAGTACTAATGCGTTAAGGGACTTGGGGTGTGTGGTTAGATAGGTAGGCCCAATCTTACAAGTTTTACTTGCCAAGTGGAAAGGTATTAAAGATCAATTTCTCTAACAGGTGCCAAAGAATTTTTTAGAGATTGATAAATGGTTACCTAAGAAAGGGAAACCAAGCTAATGTGGAGTAATGTTGAACCCAAATTCTGTCAAAGTATAACAAGTTTTGTCTAAGTATTTATTCATTATGAGCATAAGGAACTTTTTGGATTGATTTTTTCACATATTTAGTTCAAGGAAAGTTAAACATAGGATGCACACCTGCAATGCCTTTTGAAGACCCTTTCCAAAATGTGTGAGAATTCTTGAAGAAAATATTGTGAATGGTTCTTGGGATTACAAGAAGAACTCCTCTATCTTTATGAAGAACTCCTCTATCTTTATGTAAGAAGTTTTGAAAACTATGTTAGGGTTTATGCTTGAGATATTTTGAAGTACAACAATCAAAAAATAAGAAAGGGTAGTTAAATACCATTTGAGATCCACTTGCGAGAGGCAGGGTAATCTTAGAGCATGAAAAATTAAGTGTAGTTCCCCAGTGGAGCTGAGTTACAAAGGAGCTAAGGCTAACATACATAACCTCCATATAATAATTGTCACCATTTGACATGATTGTTAACCATTGACTACTAGATAACTCATGTAAACTACAACTTAAGGGTCAGTTTCGATATTATTTAAACTGGCTAAGGGAAATCCCACATAAATATATATATATTAGGTCCCCTTAATCCATTAGTATAAGGTTGTTTAGAATTTCCCATTTTCCTTGGTTTTCTAATTATGTGTTAAACGGTTCTTGGTATGTATAAGTTGGATATTGTTTTAGAAACTTATTTCTTGGCTACACCCTCCACATAGCTCATTCAAAAATTCTAAAAAACTACCTCACTATCCTGAACCATGACTCCATCCCCGTAAAATCACATTCTACCCCTCGTAAAACTCATTTACTTACCCTACACCTCCCTAATCACCCATAACCCATTCTATCCCATTTTAACCCTAACCATCTAACCTCCTAACATCCATAACCTATTCCTAACCATTTCAAATCATCCCCATACCGAAATCTATCCATTTGGAAGTGGTTGAAACCACTTCCAAGTGGGTTTCCCCACATTATGCAGATCGTCAACGACCCTAATAGAATCATCGGTGATTATAAAAGCACCACCAAATTCCTTGAAATGATCCCCCAAATGTTCTGCAGTGAATCTCTAACTCATTGGAGACCTGGAGTGAAGGCATAACTTCAAATGTAAGCAATTTAATAAATCAAAAGATAAATTATTACTTTCAACAACCATATAAATAAAAAATCCAAACTCCTAAATAATAGGGAAGCTACAAACTAATTTCCCTATTTACGTGAGTGGTTCCAACCACCACTATTCTTGTAAAACAAAATAACTAAATAAATAACAACTTACGTAAGTTGATTATTTATTTAATATTCACACTAAAATTGTATTCCTAACATTCCCCCCTTAGTGTGACTTAGTGAGAATATCACACACCCTTAATATAAAAAATATTCATCACTCTGATTATCTGAGTTGTCGTCATTGTTTTAGATTTAGTCATCCTCTTCATCTGATTCTTCTGACTACCATTGCCATATTTGTCAATTTTCCATCAAGCAGATCTCATGCCCATTTTTTACAATTTAGAAGCACATGCCCTTGCTTTTTACAATAAAAACATGTACCTTTAGTTTTTTTATGTTTAGAAGTGTTGGGCTTTGTCATTGTAGCCATTAATTTCTCTGTTTCTGACTCCATAGCTTTGTTCTTATTTCCTTCTTCAAGTAATGTAGAAATAATGTTTTCCAGAGACGGATTTAACTTACTTAAAGTGAACACCACGTTTGACATACTATTGGGCATGTTGTTCAATAGTATTGTTTTTGCATCATTGTCTTTAATAGGTTCATTTATCCCTCCTAGTTACGTTATTAATGATCATAACTTGCTGACATGGGCAACTATATCTTCTCCTTCTTCCATTTTCAACCCAAATAATTTATGCTTCATAGTTATCTCTGCATTGTCAGTTTGTGAACCGAAGAGCATGTTCAATGTATCCCAAATATCTTTAGAAGATTTATTTAGATCGATATGATGTAGATATGGCTTTGAAAGCCCTAAGCCAATGGTCATTAATGCCTTTTTATCTTTGATCTTCCATTTGTTGAGCTCATCACCACCAGTCGGGCAGGTAGCAATGTCATCAACAACATCCCAGAGATCTCTTTCAATTAGAATCAATTGAGTCTAAAGTTGTCAAGTACGAAAGTCATTTCCTTCGAACTTTTCAATGGAGATGGACCTTTCCATATTCCCCCCACCCCCAATTTTTACAGACTTGGTGGACGTCGATTTCAACTAAGAATGTGTCCTTACAAAGTTTGACTCACAATTAATTTTACGAGAATTGACTTACACATATACCAAAGACTCTTTCAATGGCCCATTATTAATAATTTGATATACATAGAAAAGAGATAATATTGAAAGTAATATTTAATTACTTTCCTAAAACAATTTTAAAAAATAGAATAACTAGAATAACTCACGGTGGAACAAGTAGATGGCGGTAGTTACGAATAAAGCCAAAATAAAATGTGAAATACTAGGCAATATGAGGCTAGAATATTAGAAGTCTATTATTGTTACATGATCTGAGACATCCAAATGTTTATTCCCACACAATATAAATTATAATCTCTTGGAAATGCAACGAAATTATTATCTAATTTTCTATTTGCCAATTGTTGTACTCTCCTCCACAATTTCACGTGTTGCCAATGATTAAAGATCAATTTTTTTAAAAGCCTCAGTCAATTGTTACGGCAAATCTACTCCATGCACAAAAATGATAATTCATCTTTGCAGCCGTTATCATTTGGATGAAGCCCGCAAGATCTCCACGCCTCCAAGATAAAATAAATTGGGTCAAAAAAATTCAAATGTCGTGTGCATATGTTGTCCTGATATCCAACTTGATAAACACAAATCATGAAGCCAATGGAAATGTTGAGTCAATGTTGTCCACAATTCTTTTTCTAAAGGATACAGGTATAGAAGTGTAATATAGGGAGTGCAAACAATGTGTCACGCACCAAACAAAATGAGGATTAGATATTTATCATAAATATTGGACAACATAAGTAGAATGCATCGTTGTCTGCACAGATCCTCTGTTGGTCAAGCAATAAATGGTCTGTCAAATGTGAACTTCAGCACATGGTCTTCATTTGTTTCCACCTATTCCTAGTTCACTTCCTAGTACACCCTGTTATTCACCCATTTGTGATTAATTGATTAAATTGATTAATTCATACACATTGCACCCTTTGGATTAATTAAATTAATCCCATGTACCCTTAGTACCCCTTTAGCTAAGTTAATTACCATTTATTAATTAAATAATTAATTAATTAAGTGTGTGCACATCCTAGTCAACATCCACTTAGACATCCACTTAGACACTTGGACTCCCTATCCTTATCCTAGTTAACTGCACTTCTAGAATCCTAGAAAGGTGGGGGCAATTGAATTGCACGTACAACCACCTTCCCAGATGCAACTTTTGCAATTAATTCATTTATTGCCCCTAAATGCCCCGACACTACTGTAACTTCCTCCAATGTTATTTTTAGCATATGCATTCAACCGTGTATGTAACCAATTTCTAACTACTTCTACCTCTATAAATTGCAGGCTTACTCTCTTACAAATCCTCCTGAATTTAAGTACAATAAACTTCTGCTAAATTTCCAAGCCAAAAGTATCTGTTCATAGCATTTGCACTCACATTTGGAGAACATTCAAGAGCACCCACATCCATTTGCAAGGTTCCACAAACAAGTCTCTACAACCTTACTGAGGTTTGCACTGAAGGATTACAGGAGGTTTGCATTGTTATTTTGTTTATCTTTCATTACTGTAGTTTTTTTCATTGTTTACATTTTGGCACATCCGATGGGACTCGCACCCCTCCTCTTTCATTTTTGTTTCATTTTGTTTGTCTAATTTTGTTCTTATTGGTGCTTCTATTGTTTTTGTGTGTTGTTGTCGTAGGTTTGGAAGCAAATTTTTCAAGTTACCGTAATTTTTACCAGTTTCAAATTAAAAAAAAATAACATCTTTTTTGTTGTTCTTTTTATGTTTATTCTGCAAAATTTTGCATTTACAAGTTTCTTTTTTACAGGTTTTGCAGGTTCTTTTGATTTTTTTCTTCCTATTGTACAACCTTGCACAAAAAATTCAAAAACAATATTAGATTTTTATTTAAAAATAATAAAAAAAAATTTTTTTTCACAAAAAAAATCTATTAAACTTAGATTTTATTTTATAAAGTAATTAAAAAAAACATTTTTTTAAAAAAATGATAATAAAACCTAGATCTACCCCCTATCCCTACCCCTACCCCCTCCTACCCTGGCTCATCAAGCTCAGCCGAGCCACATCCTCACCCCTAACCCCCCTGTCCCTCACCACACACTTACCCTAACTCCCTCGAGCCCCTCCTAACTACCCCATCCTCGCCCTCCTCATCCCCTATCCCTACCTACCCACCCCGTTCTCCCTCCCACTGAGCCCACTCCTAGAGCCCCCATCCCCATCCCTCCCCGTCCTCACCTTACCCCATCCCACTGACTCCCCCCACCCCCCTTGACCTCGACCCGAACGCCCGTTCCTACCTTGCACCCCAAACCCGAACCCCTCAATCCCTACTCCCGTCCTCCTCACTCCTGCCTAGCTACACTCACCTCCTCACAAGTTCCACCTGCCCTCATCCCCGAGCCCCCAGCTCCCTGTCTCTCTGCCCCACTTTTCCCAACCCATGCCTCCCTCCTGAGCTTTCTCACCATCCCTCTCCCCCCAAGCCATCCCTGGCTCGCCTCTCTGTCCACCGAGCTCCCCCCTGCTCGAGTCAACACACCTGCACACACACACAAAACAATACTTAGGCATACCTTAGGTTTTTAGGGTTTATAAATAGTTTATTTTATTAACTTTAGGTTTAGGTTTTTCTTTATTTTTTTCATTTAAACTTATGATCTAATTTTTTTTTTAATATTAGACTTTAGTTCTTTATTATTTTTTAGTTCATTATTTATTTTTAATTACTTTAGGAATTTTGAACTACAGATTCAATTTTTAATTTATTTTTTTATTTTTTTGTGTAATTAGACTTTTCAATTAACTTAGGCCATTTTTCTTTGCAGGGTGCCTAATTTTTGGGCCTTCCTTCATTATTTCAGACTTTTCCGTCAACTTTCACTCTTGTCATAGACTAATTCGGTAAACTTGATTTTCTTTTTTCAGGGCATTTTACTCTATAGACTAACTTGTAAACGTTGCCAATTTTAGCATTATTGGACGTTTCGGTTCAATTTTTGTCACTTTTTTAGCATTTTTGCACACATTTAATCATTTTTCATTCACTAACATGCTTTCTAACATGTTTTTTTGCATGTTTCTCAATTGTCATTTTCTTTTGTTTTTGTGAGACTAACCACGAAACACTCACGTGTATGCTCTTCCCTCACATGCTTTTTAAGTGATCTTGGGAATCAGAAACGTGGTCGTTTCTTTTTGTTTTTGGGGAATTAACGTTTCACTTAATCAAAGCTTGTTTTCACGTATGCTCTTTCCTTGCACTTTCTAAGTGATCTTGGAAATACAAAACATGGGTTCACTTTTGTTTCCTTGTTTGTTTGTCCTTTTTTAAAATTGTTTTTACCTCATTCTGGAAATATTTCTAATCTTTTCTTACATGACCCGCTCTCACAAAAGATGGATCAAACACTCAAAAACTACTAACTACAGGTTGCCAAATGGTGTACAACCAAACCACATTAAGATCACAAGATAAAAAATACACCACATTCAAAACATTGTATTTGCAGGTTCGGTTAAGAGCTACGGCTCGACCGCTTAACTAGAACATAACCCCCTTGGCATAAGCCTTAAGCTACAACAAAGGGGGTGGTTCTAGGAACCCCAAAGTAGTCCACACCTTGAGGGAACTGGTGGACGAAACGGGAACCTTTTTATCCTACCTGACTAGTAAAGCCTTGTGAGTTAGAGTCACAAATATCCTTAGTGGCGACCCCAGTGCGATTCATTCTGAGAAAGATCTTTGCTCAGGGTTTCAAAGGGGGTAAAGTAAAGCCATCAGCTAGTAATAGCATCACACTCACTTGGATATACTGCTGACACCTAGTTAAGAGAGCCACCTAGGAAGCCAAACATTGTCCAAGCCAATTTAAGGTAGAGGCCACAAACAAACATTTACACAAAAACCTTTTTTATTTTCTTCTTTTGTTTTCTTTTTTTTTAGTAGTGTTCCACACTCGCTTTTTCCCAAACACTCCTTGTTTGGGATCCATCTTTCACTTTTCTTATCTTTTTGTCATTTTCCAAACAATCCTTGTTTGGATTCTACTTTCATTCTCGTTTCATCTCTTTTCGTCATCTTTCCTCTTCATCATCAATCATTCACTAACTTTCATTTTATTCTTGATTTTTCCCCTTTTCAAAACTTTCATCTCTTTTCATTATTTCAATCTTTTCATCCTCATTTCCTTCTCCATTTGATCTTCTTTCATTCATTTGGAGTTCTCATTCACTTATTTGAGTCTTCCTCTTTCGCGATCATCAAATTCTTCTATCTTTCGTACCCACCTCATTTTGAGTTTATCTCTCATTTCATTCGACACTTAAACATTTGGATTACATTCCCCAAAGTTTAAGTTTCCATCTTCTTTTCGACATCAAGTCTTGAGTTGTGGATATCCACGTCCTCGCTCAAGCACTTTCATCTTACGACTCACATCTTGACAGTGTTGTGTTCCACTTTGTCACAACTTCAATTCCATCACATCACCCCTTATCTTCATTCTCTTCTTGCATCCTTTAGTTTGACATCATCATCGTTAAACTATATACATTTTCTTTCTTCACGTCTCTAACTTGACAAAATATTTGTTGTGTTTTAGACACTTCATCATATCTTCTTTTCCAACATTTACATTATCAATATTTGAGTCTTATCCTTTCATTAGCCTCTTCCTTCTTAACTAATTCTTGTTAAGGGTTGAGCACATCACATATGATTTGAATCCTTTTTCATACCCTCTTCCCATCTAGCATTCACTTTGCTAAGTGGTAGAGTGCATTTGCAATCAATCTATCCTCGCTCCTCCACTCTAGCATTCACATTGTTAGAGGTTGAGCACATTTGGACTTTTGTCACTATAACTCTCCTCCATTCTAGCATTCACTTTGTTAGAGGATGAGAACCTTCACCACATCAAACCACTCTTCCATCTTGGCATTCACTTTGTCAAGGGTCGAGTTTATCAAACACTTTCACACGCTTCCATCTTGACATTCACTTTGTTAAGGGTTGCATCATTCATATCTTCCAAACTTCTTGCCCATCTTAGCATTCACTTTGTTAAGGGACAAGTTATTACCAAACTTAATCACACACCTCTCTTCCATCATCACATTCACTTTGCTACAGGTTGAGTTATCTTTTGCATCTCTCTTTTGTTCCCTCCCTCTTTTAAAAATGGTGGGAACACGACACAAAGATTATAGTCCTTTTGGAAGGAACGAACGACATCAAAATCCTTTTGGAAATTTTGATAGTGATAATGACCAAAACTCTGAGGATGATCAGAATGACATCTCACTCGAAGAACAATCCGTGTTGAAAATATCTTACGTATGAATAAAGACCAATTTCTGCTTCATCTCCTTGAGATGGGAGAAAAATTACCCTCTGATTTCGATGAGGATAGTCTACAAACATTACTTGGAAAACCACCACCTAACAAGGGTGAACCTTTCATTTCGACAAACAATGATGATGAGGCAGGCCCTAGTCACACGAATAATGATGATCAAAACAAGTCCACCTCGAACAACACCAAAGGTGATGAATCAAACAAAGACAAATCTGATGAAGGGAACAAAGGAAAATCAACTGATTCAGCCACCGATCCCACTCAATCCCTCATGAATCAAATTAATGACATGGCTAAAGAACTTGCTAACTTAAATTCCAAAGTCACCAATGAATCCCATAGCAATGAGGCACCAAAGAAAACCAGTGATGCTTCATTTAAGAGTCATACCACACACACCAAAGATAACAACAACTCTACGAGTGATGGTTCCTTATCTTTCTTGCAGAACAACTCACCATTTTCCCAAGAATGGAAAATGATGAAGGACACCATCTCAGGTATGCAACATCAACACAAACAATTCAACTTTGAAGAATTGTGTCCTTACCCCTTCGATAAGGACATTTTGTGTGTCCCCTTTCCCAAATATTTTGAGATGCCCAAATTTGACAAATACAAGGGCAAGAATGATCCTAGAGAGCATATCAAGGAGTTTTATATGGCTTTCCAAGAGGTGGCCTATAGTGATGTCTTCTTAATGTGTCTCTTTCCACGAAGTCTAGGAGGACAAGCCTTGGACTGGTTTCTACACCTCCCCAAGGGATCTATACAAAATTTCACAGACCTCTCAGAGAAGTTCATTAAACATTTCTCATTCAACCTAGACTCTGAAATTACAATGATGGATTTGTGTAATGCCAAACAATGAACAAATGAAACCTTTGCACAATTCCTACAAAGATGGCATGGGATTACTAGTCATTTCCCATGCTCCATGCCTGAGAAACAACTTGTGAGCATCTTTTTACCTAATCTCAACAGTGAGCTATCCTTTCACATGCAAATGCATTGCCTTAATACTTTTGAAGAAGTTATTGAGAAAGGATCACATATTGAAAAATCCCTTGTCGCAAAAGGTTTGATTAAACCTCATTCAAAAGACAATGGGCAACATAGTAACCATCCTAATAGCTCTCACCAAGACAAATCTAAACATGTTAACCACAATCATAATATGGTCAATGATGGTATTACAAACAATCGCAATGTCCACAATGTCCAAAACACTCAAACTAGACCAAACAAAGGTAAACAACCTCTTGTTGTTTCTAGCAAAGAGGTTTCCTCCTCTCCTGATTCTAAGCGACGTCATTTCACTCCTTTGGGAGAACCTCTATCAAAATTTCCTTCAAAAAATAGTTAATGCAAACATGGTTACTTATCCCATCACCAGACCTTGGGTTGAGGGAGAACCCAAACCTACTTGGTATAAAAGATGATACTTATTGTGATTTTCATCCCATTAACGGTCACCCAACTGATCGATTCTTTCACTTACGTCACTTGTTCCAAGACCTCATTGATAGTGGAGATATCACTGTTGAAGAACCATCACCAATTAAAACACCCAACGACAATCTCAAGGTGTTCTCAAACCCATTTCCCAAACATGGTGGTGACATAAAAATGCTGATAAATGTCCCTCTGCAAATAACATTGATTTTAGTTTAATTATCTCATTTATTGAGGAAGTGCCATCTACAATGGCGACCATTAAATTCAAAACTTTGAGTAATGCCATGTGACTACACGCCAAAGGAAGATATGGGTTCCCGTGGCAAACCAACCTTCTACATCTTCTGCAGAACCTAAAACGTCTAAACCAACAGCTTCTTCCCTTCAAAAGTCAAACTCAAATGCCAAGTCACTTATTCCTGATCAGTATGACTTCATCAAACAATTAGTCAACTATGCCAACACATATCTCTCTAATGGAACTATTAAAAGAGTCACCTAGGCTTTCAGGATATTCTCACTCATACTGTTCTCAATGTTCAATGTTCAATTTTCAGGCTATGATCACAAACCTTTCACCTGAAACTCCTATTCTATCTTTTGGACCTCAAGATATGTTGAACCAAATCTAATTAACAATAACTCCTTATACATCAAAGTCTATTTACAAACCATAAGGTCAAGAGAGTTCTTATCGACAATGACGCGGCTATTAACATCTGCTCTATAAAAATGCTTCACTTCCTTGGTCATACAATAGATGACTTAGATGTTAATATCATTACCATTCATGGTTATGATAATACTAAGTGTCAGTCCTATGGTACCATCATAACTTCCCATACAAGTAGGTGTTGGGAAATAATACTGGCAGTGTCATGTAGCTATCATGCAATAACACGTCATATAACCTTCTCACAGGACCTAGAACAATTCCCCACATTCTACAGCAGTGGAAGCATAAACCTAATCTAAATCACACAAAAAGTTTCACACATAACGCATGCACTGTGGTTCACCCAATGCCATGGGCTACGACCACCTTTGAATACTTTAGATTTTCAAGAAAGGTAATAAAATAAGATTATTGTCCATTACAAATAGCCAAGGATCTTTTGCGCAAGAGTCCATATATGTCTACCAACCATATCTGACTCCTGAAGAACATATCCCCAACTATTCCATGATCTTCCTGAAGATTCTAAATCTGGTGTCTCTCATGACCACCACTTGTGTCTCCTCCGGATCTCATATCCAGATCTACCTGAGTGCACTACAAAGGTGCCTCTGCAAACATAACATTGATCTCACATTCCTGAAGCTACCCTGCATCTGCCACTGTGCATCCAAGCTCCTTCACTGTATTGTGAATCTACAAATCACCTCAAACTTCTACAATATCTAGATCTACATGGATCAATAATGAAGACCTGGATATGGGTCTACTATGCAAGACTAGATCTACATATATCTATAATACAAGTTCTCACCAACATCCTGGATATACAAAAGAAACGATGGCCAAATGCTTTGCATCCATTGATGTACACCAAGGGCCATTATAATGATGACAAACAATGATACAAAGGAAAGGACAGTAGCCTGCCTTCTGTCCAGCTCCTCTCCATGGAGTCACTGTCTTCTTGAACCTATGAATTCCTTTTCTAATATTCTACACTATGGTCTTCATCCTATGAGATCTGGGAGAGAATCGAGGATCTAAAGCGTATCCCTCTTTTGATGTAATTCTGAACCCTAACTTTCACACTTATATAAATACAGAACACCTAGGGCTCTTATCAATTACATCCAATAGATTTGGGCCTCAAGAAAATCTGATATTTAAAACCCGTGACTAAAAATAAAACACATCCTTGTATAGGTAAGCCGACGCCAGTTAGACCATAACCGCGTCAAGGTTTCCACTTTCTCTGAGAAATCGGGCATGTTTCTATGAAAGTGCTTTGGGTGACTGTGTCAGTTCCCCTTTGAAAGATGACAAGTTAGATGTTAATATTTCCAGTCACTTTCCATTACATTCTAACTATGAACAATCTAGCTAAAGAACAATCACTATACAGTAGGCTTGCATATCCTCAACATTGTATGTCATGTAGTTGACACAGAAACGTCATATAACCTTCTTCTAGGTAGACCTTAGATACATGTGATGTACGCAGTACCTTCCACCTTCCATCAATGCATAAATTTTCCACATAACGACAAGAGTTCACCTTGCGTGGTGATACTGACCACTTTGAATACTGTAAGTTTTTTCAAAGAAACGTACAAAAAAGAAAATTATTGTCCATCTACTGATAGCACAACTAAATCTAGTTTCAACTCCTATTGTTACCAACTGTATTAACCCTGATGTAATATTGTGCCCTCATGCTTCCATGTCTTCTTTTGAAGAATCTACATCTAAAGTGTCACCTGAGGATATTCCTCACACCTCTGTGCCTTCCTTTGAAGCATCTACATCTAAGGTGTCACCTAAGGTTACATTCTCTCATAAAGGCTTAAGCGAGTACACACTCGGCAATGCATTTCTTGTTGGCAAACTCCCATTATCGCCTCGTAACATATGGGCATTCTAACACTCCTCATGTACGAAGAACCTCCCTTTACTATCTCAGAAACACTCTTTGGAGATGATATGGATATCTAGAAGATGAACATATTCCAATCTCAAATGAATCTTGGCTATACAAAGATAGGATGGCAACAATGCTATGAATCCACTTATTACACCAAGGGCCATAGAATGATGAAAAACATGAACTGGAAAGGAAGATGCCTTGGCCCATAAGGGACATGGTGTTCTTGAACCTATGAATATCAAGTCTAATCTTTACACATATGGTCTTATGATATGAGACATATGAGAAGAGGCCTATAGTCTTTGATGTATTACCTAGTGATGAGGACTCAGATTTCAAAGTTGAGACCGGTTCCACACATAGCCTCTTCGAAGACCTAGCCTAAACTACACTTTTCCTCGAATACTTATCCATTCGAACCCTTGATGTTGTTTATCCTTCCCTCATTGATCAAGACCAACAATGTCATATTTCCATGGACCTCTTTCAAAATGATGAGGCCATCTAGGAGTTCCTCGGGTCTCGCGATCATTTTCCCTTGTCGGACCACAAGAAGGGTTTCGATATAAACCTTGATGCTATCACTTACTTCAGCGATGAACTTATAATCTCCAATCCTAAATAAAAAGAAATTAAACACACAAAAATATAAATTATATCTTGCATAGTGAAAACCTTTCTGAGGCATTATACGAGAAGAAAAAAATGAAAAATAAAAAGATATAAAAGAACGCATCTCCTAATGAAAACCTTTTAGAGGCACTAGAGAGTAGATTTGGATCCCAAAATATCCAAAAATCTACACAAGCCTACATCATTATTTCAATATAAATGACACTTCTAAGTTGTCGGTAGAAGAGACGAAAACCATTAACATTGGAACTGAAGACCAACCAAGATTGTTGCAACTATGTGCCAGTTTGTCAGAAACTGAAATCAAAGCCTTCACAGCACTTCTAATTGAGTTTCAAGATGTATTCGCTAATTTCAAAGGTTGATCCTCTTAAGTACTTAATTTTGAACCAGTCATAACAAGATGAATGTCTAGCTAGATTGCACTACTCAGCGAATTTGACTTTGAAATTGTCAATCAAAAAGCTATCAAAGGTCAAGCACTAGCAGATCAACTGGCTGCAGCACCATTTCCAGGTTCACAACCATTAAATTTTGAATTTCCATATGAATACCTTTTGTACATAGAAGCAACACCCTTATGGACGTTATTCTTTGATGGATCTTGCAACATCCATGGTTTTGGAGCAGGAATTGTCTTGCGTACACCAGATGGAGACCTCATACCTAAATCTTATCGTATCAGCTTCCCTTGCAAAAATAACATAGCAGAGTATGAAGCATTGATAACAAGCTTAAGGTTTGTTATCACATGCCTGCCTACAAGAATTGGAAGTTTTTGGGGATTCTCTTCTCGTCATTAATCAAGTTAACAGAGAATATCAAGTAAAAGATGAAAATCTCTTACCCTATAAAAGAATGGTTGATAACCTTAGAGGGTATTTATGGATTATCTATTTTGAACAAGTTCCTCGTGTACAAAACAAAGTAATGGATACCATGGAAACTATTGCCTCCCTTCTTTCGTTCGACACTAATCAAAATCACAACGAGTTCCTCATTGAACATATTTTGGTCCCCGCATAGGAATTTCTAGAGTCCACCATGGTTTATGAGTGATATTGTTGGTCCTGATCATCCCTAGTACCACAATATATATACCTTCATTCAAACTAAATCCCATCGTCTGAATTTTAATTCAACTAACAAAAGAGCCTTAGCACAACATGCTTCGCATCTACACACTTCTTACTGACACCTCGTATCGAAGAGGCTATGATGGGACTCTCTTAAGATGTCTCAATCAGGATGAAGTTAATCAAATTCTAGCTGAAGTATATTGAGGTATTTGCGGCGCCCATACCAACAGAATGGTTCTTACGAAGAAGATCTTTCAAATTGGATACTACTGGCCAACAATGGAGGAAGATGCATGCAACTTTGTGAATAAATGTTAGGCTTGCCAAAAACAAGGTAATCTCATTCATGCACCATCCCAAGCCTTGCAACCCATTACTTCACCTTGGCCTTTTCCAAAAATGGGACTCAATTTATTTGGAAAAATAAAGCCCACATCTTCTTATTGGCCACACATTTATTCTAACTGCCACTGAGTATTTCACCAAGTGGGTTAAGGCTATGCCTCTTACTAATGATACTGGGTTCAATATTTATAATTCATTTTCAACCATATTATATGTCGTTTTGGCATCTCGTTGCTATTGTCACTGACAATGGTGGTTCTTTCGAAAACAAGTATCTTAAGGCCCTAGCTAAAAAATATAATATCTACCTAAAATGGGCTATACCCTATTATCCACAATGTAACGGCCAATCCTAAGCATCAAACAAGACTATCAAATCTATTGTAGAAAAAACAGTCAATAAACATGGACGTAATTGGCATACGCAGTTATATCCCGTCCTTTGGGCCTACCACACTTCCTTATGTACACCTATGGGAGCTACTTTGTTTTCCCTAGTATATTGCTTTGAAACCATATTACCTATCAAATTTGATCTGCCTTCACTTTGTTTCTCCCTCTAACATCTCATTCATGAAGAGGATTACTGTGTTGCACACCTTGTAGAGCTAGAATTATTAGATGAAAGAGAGCTTCACGTGCCTTAGACCATATGCAAGTATCCCAGAATAGATTGCGTCGCCATAATTATAATCATAAGATCAAACCTCAACAGTTTGAAATCATTGATTTGGTCCTAAAGGAAAACTAGAAGAACACAACTAAACCATGAGAAAAACAGGACAAATTTGAGCCTAATTGTTGGGTCCTTATGTTATAACTGCCAAATTTGGATCTTGGCACATATAAACTATCTACAGAGGATGAAAATGATTTGAAGGAGCCTATGAATTCCATTCATCTGAATAATTTCTACTTCTAAGTCTCCAAAGAGTAACCCTTTTGTTGAGGGCATATCAGTGCATCCACTTATTTCGTTATTTCCCACTTTGTTTCCCACTTGTATTTTTCCCGCTCAACGTGTGTCACAGGTTTTCCTTGTTAGGTTGTCATGCCCATTATCTACCACTATTTTTCACCTTCCATTATTCTTTCATTCACTTCCTTCATACGTAACATGTTGGTTTTGACTTGGGAATTTCCTTTTCCCTCTTCTTTGGCATGTGGTTCAAAATTCCAAAAAGACCAAAAACATTCAAAAAATGTTATACAAAACTTCAAAAACAATATAAAATTGTTCAAAATCCCCAAAAAATATAAAATTGTTCAAAAAAAAAAAATATATACAAAATGTTTCAAAAATGCTTTAAAAAAACACTCGCAACTATGTAATTTCATTCGCCATTTTCTTCATCTGATTGTTTCCCAATCATCTTTTCCAATCAATCAAGCCACTCTTTGCAATGTAACTTTGCTTAGGGATATCACTTGGATTTAGCTTTCTCTTAGGGGAAGCTTCACATCTATTGATTTCTTCATTGTATAAAACTCTTGGAAAGTATTTGGACATTATTGTTGTGAGATGTGTTATATTATAGATTTCTTGTTAGTATTTAACATTGGTGTGTTTTTTTCATTAGCTTGTTTGTTGTATTTGCTTGTTTAATGTCTATACATATGGAATGTTGTCTTGTATATTCTTAGCTTAGTCTCTTATGTTTGTTAGTTACAATAACCAGTACTCCATGTATCTAGAATTTACTTATGGACCGATTACATGAAATTTATTTACATCTTAGTTCACATATAACTTTCGTGTGGATCCTTCTTGTTCATATTGGGTTTGTTTCTATTGCTTGTTTTGTATCTTTTTTTCATTTGCATGTGTTGTGTTTTTCTCCTGGTTTATTTAAGCCATGGATAATTTTTCCTTTTTGATGTTTATTCATGTTTTCTTGCATTTATCTTTTCAATTCCTTCCAAAATTCACAAAATTCAAAAAAAAATCAAAAATTCAAAAAATTAAAAAAATCAAATATTTCAGAAAACCAAAAAAAATCGATCAAAAAAATTAATTCGAACAAACATTCACTTATCATAGAAATCCTATAATTGGAAAACCAGTAAAGTGAATCATTTAACATCTCAATACAATCTTGATAAACATCATACCTTTATCTATTACCCTAGTGATCATGTCAATCTTACAACTATCACTTTCTTCCCTTTGCATGATATGCTAACTCTGCTTGGGGCAAGTCACAAAATTATTTTTCCTTCATGATATAACTTCACCTGGGGAAATTTATTTTTGATCATTTGCACAATGGATTCAACAAGAGTGTCATAAGGAGTCGCTTTAACTCCGCTCTTCCAGTCTGATCCTATTCCCACTTAGGAGCATTTGTATCTACTTAATCATCATTGTGGCACACATTAGGGGCATAACTGATTGTCTTCTTTTTCAACTTTGTGTTGCTTTGTTGGTGTTTACTTTTTGGACCACTTACAAGTAGTGTGATTACATCTTGGTTCCTTTATAACCCTGATGTCGACATCTACTTTGTATATTGGGTTTGTTTTCCTTTTTTATCTTTTCTTTGCTGCATGTGTTTGTTTACGCACATCTGGGTTAACCATCTTGATTCTTTTATAATCATGGTGACAACTCTATTGTGCAACAACAAAAATAAGTTGTTCTAAAATTATTCTCCAAATGAATGCTCATGCTACGAGCACAGTCTTTTCCCATCCTTGTTCCAATTTTCCACTTGTTCATCCTCTTGATTCCTATCAAGCATTATGTTTTCCACCACCTTGCATGCATCATCCACACATCCATTTGCAAGGTTGAGAAGTCTCTAAACCTTACTGAGGTTTGCACTAAAGGATATAGGGAGGTTTGCATTATGCTTTCTATTACTGTAGGTTTTCCTTGTTTACACTAACCACCACTAATCTCGTAAAACCAAATAACAAATAAATAAAAACTTATGGAAGTTGTTATTTATTTAATATTCTAAAATATTATTCCTAACAAGGTAGGGGTTACATGCATTGTAAACATAGTCTGCAGTTGCACAAGGAGTTGTGGCTAAAAATTTGTTTAGGTTGTACGTGCTGGATTTTTCACATGATTTCTGATTTATTGAATGGAAAAGGTTAGTTTTTCGTGTTTTTCATGCCCACGTCTTTATTTGTTAGGAGATCTTTAGAATGGAGGGTTTTTTCTTAATTTGTTGTAGTCCCAAAAAAATTTGCACTAAAGGATTCTTTCATTTCAGTTGGATGGTTATTTAAATTTGCTTCATATTTGTAAGAAACATCCACAATCAACTTGAATTTTTCTTTTCTATGTTAATTTCTTTGCTATTTGGGTGCATGGTCACTTGTTGTAGTGCTTGAACTATGTGAAAGCACTAAAGGTGTTCAATATCCTTGTAATTGTTCATTTTTTGTATTGTTTATTTTTCCAATGTTTCATTTTAACACCAACCTAGTCATAGACCAATTATGCATTATAAGTCTTGTTGTAGATTAATAAAAATAATGAGGAATATTAAAACTGCAAATTTGAATACAACAAAGATAAATAGTGCAAGCTATTTTTTTGTCAAAGTAGTTCCTGTGACTTGCAACAAAATGGAAGAAATTCAACATCTTTGTTAAATTTTTTTGACATTAATACAAAAGAGTTTGTGGCATCACATAAAAATATCATGTGAACTTATTGCGAAATAAACCAATTGATTGCGAAAATAAAGGACATATTTAGAAAAATGAGTGCTAAGTGATTGAATAAAAGTATTACAAATTTGACATAAACCTAACCATAATACGAATATGTACCATAAAAGTGTTCAAAATTACCCATGATGCACATCAAGTGTTTGAAACATAAGTATTTCAAAGGTCAGAGTTAGGTTTTACCATTAATTACAGCTATAAACGTGATTGATTTTCAAAAGAAATGGGTGAGAAAATTTACAAATGAGAGACAAACATGGGTTAGACGCCCACCCTTTCCTATCAAAAATTTTTTAGATGACTTTTCCAATATCACCCTTCAAAAATACAAAATAGTAGTTATTTAAATACTGTTACTTTTTTAGTGTGTGTGTGCGTGTATATATATATATATCTATATATATATATATATATATATATATATAATATATATATATATATATATATATATATATATATATATATATATATATATATATATTGATATGATTTATATATAGGAAAAATGTCTGAATGGCTGGAGACATATAATGTTAGCGTGATGGGTCTATTACGTAATTAATGGTGGAATAATGTTCTAGTATCATTTTTTATTCGTTCCAAATTAGCAACACATTCAAATCAACCCAAGGGAACATGCACTTATCCTTGCCCCCCAATTCGTCTTCTTTCTACTCATATCCACAACTTAAAATCTTGTGTATATGGATGTACATAAGCTTACATGAATTTTATGATGGTCATGGGATGTGATTCACTTCATAAAATATGACAGTACACATTTGAAAACAACTTTTTTGAATTATCTACCTTGCTTTGTGGCTTTTTTTCCGATTTCTTTAATGTTATCTAAATTGGGTGGCCAGAAGTCTTTCAAGCCCCCTTATTTAACTATACTTTAAGCTAAATCTTATATTGTAATTAGCAGCAATAAATCCTAAAGAGGTATTAGCTAGAAAACTGATAAACATGAAGGGAAGATATTCACTCCTCAAATAAAATTATGGATCTCACAGATGAGGTCGAACACTAGTGCCTACAGAAGGTCAAGAGCGCTCCAGGTTCTATTGACCCAATCTGGGCACTAGTATCTAGGCAAGTCCTCAAGTTCTGAATTTTTTTGGGTCAGAAGGGTGTCAGAAATATTCATTTTTGGTCACTTGTATGTTGTAATATGATCGTTGAACTCACTTGAAACTTGCAAATAAAAATATCACCTGCAAAACCCCGAAATACATCAAATCTCAAAAAGAAAAATATGCAAATGGGGAGTTATATTGACCCTTATTGTCACCCAACTGAGTGAACTTGCGATCCCCAGCATTGCACTACATTTAAAACTTCATGTATTTCTACGTGTGTATGTGTACAATTGTGTCATGTGTGTCTCTTGTGCCAGACACACTTGAATATCAAGTAATAGCTAGATGTAAAAGGTGTGGATAGACATGTGCATGGAAAAATGAACTTCCCCTCCTATGCATGTATGCAAAAATAACAATCTCTTATCCCTTGTGTGAAGCTATATGGATGATTGAATGCTCTTATAATTCTCTTGAATGTAATCTTAGGTAGTGATAGATAATTTTTAGTGCTTGGTCCTTTATTATGGTCACATAACTTTATATTTCTATGATTCCCTTGTTTGAATTTCGTAAATACCACTAAAAGGCTAACCCATAAGAAATAAATATGCCCAACAGCTAGAAATGAACCAAAAGAGGTGAGAAAGATACAAAGAGGTTGGGGGTTCCCAGAGGGGGCGAGGGCGCCTGGTGTCCTGGATGGGCACTAGTGTCCAGACTTAGAGAAAGTGAAGTATCAAAGGTTAGACTAGGTAGTAAGGTGTGTAATACCAAGAAGGAAACCAAAAAGAAATAAAATATGCTAAAGATAGTGGTCAAATAGTACTTTTCTTCTTTAAGAATCATATGAATAGTGGTATGTGACTGGGACCTAGAAATGTACCCAAAGTGCATGATTTAGTGTCTACATTTTCCCCCACTTTATATTGTTGAGTGAATGTTCGAACCTATTTTTGGTATAGCGCCCCTCCGTCATCTCACATTCATGTAATTTCCATTCTCACTTCTCTTTTTCTTAAATTAAATTAAATCCCATCTATTTTCTCACCTTATTTAATTAATTATCAAATGGGCTCCATGTAGACCCATTTGATAATTCAACTTTTGGCATTATCCCCCATCTCTCACAAATTATTAATCCATGGGTATTAATATACCCATCCGACACCCCTTTCTAAATGGAATCTATCATCTCACCTACCATGTCAATCATGCTCCCCACTCCATCTAATAATTCAAGCCATGGTCCCCATGTGATCACATCATATCTCTTAACTCAGGTTACTTTACTCAACCCTGGTTATTTGTTAACCCCAATCTAACCTCACATCCAAGCTATAAAAATGGGTTTTTCCTCCATATTTCAAGAGACCCAACGACCCTGGACCCTTTTTCAAAGATGGATATTTTTCAAGAAGACCTTTTGACCTTAGAGAGACCTAGGCCTAGAGAAGAGAAGAAAGAGCTTAATTAAGTTCTGCCAGTTTGAGGGAGAAATCTTTTCCATGGTTCATTATCTTGCCATCTTGATGCCCAATTCATCTCCATAGCAGAGCACAAGCTAAGTCCTCTCATCATTTTAGTTACTTGTCATTTTATATTCCATTATTTTACTGATTATGATCTATTATTATCTTGTCTGACACAGGGGTTGACATCCTCCAAGGGAGTTAAAATCCTCTTGGAACCGACACTATCTGGGAAACCCCCGCATATTGTTATCTAATCTTATCTATTTCAGTTTTGCAGATCTAGCTTCTTTATATCATGCATCTATCTTCTTTGTGCCCATAGATCCACATCTGCATCTGAGGTCCTAAGCCCTCCATCATTCAAAGTTGTTGGTGGCTCCCAGTATCGGCCTTCACCCCACTCGAGAATGAAGTTTCCTGTACAACATTTTGGCACGCCCGGTGGGACCAGATCCTAGATCTGGTCATTTTGTTTGTTATTTTACTCATCTTTTCTAACTTGCTTGTTTGCAATATCTTAGTATTTGTCAATTTCAGGTAGTTGTCACTCATTGAAATTACCATTCTGTCACGTGCTCTACTTGTTTTCTATTGACATCTACCCGTATGGGATATAAATTTAACCTTGTTCTTTTTTGTTTTCATCACATCTTATATTTTGTATCATTCATTTTCTCCGACATCACTTGTTCACGTAATTGAGTATTTTCTTTTTTGTTTTGCATGTTACTTACTCACTTTATCATTTTTCTCCATCAATGTGGATGTCATTTTATTATTTAGAATTATTTTTATTTAATATAATTGGTTTTGTTTTTATTTTAAAGTAGTATTTTATGTTAATTAATAATAATTATATAAAGAGAATAATTAATTAAATTAAACTATCACCTATTAAATTATATAAATAAAAAATATTTCCATAAATCCTCCTAATTAAAAATAATATCCTAAATTCCCCTCCCTAACAACCCCATTTCCCATCTCTCTCCTCACCTCTCCCAAACTCCCCCCCACTCTCTCACCCAACTCCCATCATCCCACCTCTCCACACTCCCACATCTCTCTCCTCTCTCCACACAGCTCCCTAACTCACCTATCTACCTCTACACGGCTCTCTCCCATCTTCCTAACCCTATTCAATCCATTCCAACCTCCTCAAATCACCCATATCTTTCCACCTCATCTCAACCTCACCCAACCACCTTGTCCCACCTCTCCACTCCTCCCAGCTCCCATCCATTTCCACCTCCAACCTCCTCCATCCGACACACTCAATCTACCCACCCTTCATCTAACTCAACTCTCCACCTACCAACATTCTCAACTCCTCTTACCTCCCACCATCCTCCCAACACCATCCCCACAAGCTTTGCTCTCCATCCCTCATCTCACCCACCATCCTCTTTCCACCTTGTGCTCACTCACCTTCCAACCATGTCATCCCAATCTCAAACCCCAAGCCATGTTTCCATCCTCCCTTCTTTTCCAACTATCACTCCTCTACTCATCTCCCTTACCCTTGGACTCCCATGCAAGCTCCTACACCCACAGCTCCACACATACTCTTCTCACCAAAGCAAAATCCCTTGATGATCTTAGCACACTCCCCATACCTTTGATATATCGATCATTCCTATAGCAGCTCATCTCCAGGTGACTCCTTTCACTCCCTTCCACACATTAAATTTACATAACTCCTGACTCAAACCCACCACCTTTCCCAATCCTTCGATCCTCATGCTTCCTCCTGTATTGACGCTCTCATTCAATCCCCATCTCCTCTACCTTATGTCAATTGACTCCATCTCTATCAAGGAAGTCTATCCAATATCTTCCTCTTTGAAATATCCCTCTCCTTCCTCCCATTAATTTCATCTAAATTCAACCACATCCATCTCCCCTCAATGCCAAGGGATACACCCACAGATCCTTCCTTGAACCCCAATCTCCATCCATCCTCTTCATCCAGTTCCACTTCATCTAGCTTTCTTTACAGCAAATACTCATTTCCCATCCTCAACCTCTTTTAAGTCCCTCAACTCCTAATTCCCATACTCAGATGACACTCCACTTAGCAATTATCTAACTGTTTCACCTCTACCTCTTCTCCCGACTCTACAATTTCCCGATCCATCTTACCAATTTTTTTCCTTCCTGACCCACCCCTGTCGGTCGACTATCTCCAATCACACCACCCCACATGGGATGTGGGGTCAACCTCCATTTATATCATTTCACCAAAAAAATTAGGCATCTTATTTCAAAACACAAACAAACTTATCATTTCAAACATACCTAGAGCATTTTATATGGCTATAAGCTATCTTGTTTATATTTTATTCTTATTTATAGTTCACTAAAAAAATTAACATTTTGACATGTCCGAATGATATTCATCATTTGTGTTATTTATCATTTCTTTCATTTTGATTTCCAATCAATAGTTTATCCTTTTATAGATTATTTTTATAGTTTTTATTTTGTTTTGTCATTTTATAGTTCATATCATAGTTTATCATGTCGGATCCATTACCACATTGCATAGTTTATCTTTATATTTAATTCATAGTTCCTCATTTCTATTTAATAGTTTTTTTCATCGTTATTTCATAGTTTAGTTTATCTTCTAGTTGATTAGTTTTCATATTTGTACATTATAAGTACATACGAACGTCGAACTAATTTTCATTATTAATTTTCTGATTAATAGGGATTTCTTTTGCATACAAATATTAGAATGTTTTTTATTGTTTTCTTGTACCTTTTAACCCATGTCCACTAATTGTTTTATTTGATTTTGCAGGTGAATTCTTCTAACGACCTTGCAACCAATAAATCACATTATGTGTCAAAGACCATTTTGAAAACAAAAGAAAAACATCATTTTCACTAGCCTCGTCCGCAACTCTAAACGGTGCCATTTTAGGGTACCCTAGATGTTCCTGGACCACTAATGGTTTTCAAAATACATCACTATCACATGCACTTAAATAACCAGGAAAAGTGATTCTCCAGGTATTCCTCATTTTTATTTATTTTCTCTTTCTGCATTGAATTTTCCCTTTTTTGAGTGATTGTCCACATCGAATGTCATATTTCATTTTGGTCTAAAATGAACCTTTTGCATCCTTCTTGCTTACATAGCCTAAGTAAAGGATTTAACTCTCTGCATTTCACTTATCACACACTACCTGAGACTGCACAAACATAATTAACACATCAAAACATTCCTCTCACCTGGTTAACTGATTGGGACTTAAACACCCAACAGGAAACCATCTCAGACATCTCCCAATCCAAAACTACCTTAAACCAACCTTAGAATTCTTTAGGCACCTTCATTATCTATTTTACTTTCACATCTCTTAATTAATCATGATGATAAAAAATATTCTGCTTGATTTGTTTGTCAACAACATACATAAACAGATGTTTCTCTATTTCACACCTATTGTCACTCTCTCTCAAATCGAGATAAAAAAAAAATCTGCTCTATCCAATGATATTACTTCTTCTGATGATCTCACCCAACAAGATTCTAAACTCAAAACCACGTCGTCAGTCACCCAACCTCCAGTCTCCATGGTCTCACCTCATGAGAACCATGTCATCCAAAATTTTCCCCACCTTGACACCAACCCTCATATCCCTCGTCAAGCCAGTCTTCCTAAACCAATCGCACCACCATCTCCCACTCCTCTAGAGACACTTGGGCCTCCTCCTAACCCCATATATGACTTCTTACTCCAAAAATCTCCTATAATCTCTCAATCCTCCCAATCTCCTAAATTGGTGGATCGCATTCCACCCACATCCCATTTTGACAATTCCATTAATAGGCCTATCCAACCATCTCAACCTCTTCACACTTACATTCCTGCCCATCGTATGCTCCAACCATCTCAAACTCTTAACACACATATCCCCACTTATCATCATGCCCCTATTGCTCAACATCAACCTATGCAGCAATCCCAACCCATGACACATGTTAGTCCTTACCAAGAAGCTCCCCAAACACCTACATATCTGTAAATTAATCAATTGTCTTATCAAACCATTCCGCAAAAACATCCTATCCACAAACTTATCAACCACCTTATCAGACGCTTCCCCAACTACCCACACACCACAAACACATCATTCACCTTATCAAACTACTTTTCAAACCACACAGCCAATCCAATCTCAACCTTACAACACCTCGAGTGATTCAATTCACACCTTAATGAATCAGGTTAGCCAGTTTAGAAACCCTTACCGTAGCATCCAAGAACACCTTATCCTATGAACACATCCGTAATGAACCCATTCATCCATCGGTTCCAATCAAACCCTATCCCCCTCATTGGAAACCTCCCGTGTTTACTAAGTTCAACAACAAGGAAGATCCCCAACAACATCTCCTCACATTTAAACATGCATGTTGTCTTATTGCACATGATCATGATCTACTTCTTCACACTTTCCCCATGTCTTTGTCTGGTCCTGGGTTGGACTGGTACAACAGTATCCCACGACATTCCATATTCTCTTTCACCCAACTTGCACAGTTGTTCTTAGAACACTTTTCTATCAATATCACATGCAAAACCACTATCACTGATCTATATACCATTCGAACAGTTTGAAGATGAGCCCATCACCGACTTCGTCGCACGATGGCATGATGTTATAAACCAACTATCCTTCACTATCCCACAAACTGAACTCATCGAATTATTCTCACATTCATGTGTAAAACATATATCATCCACTTTGCAGATCCAATCATTCCAAACCTTTGATGAAGCTTTCACAATGGCTCACAAACTTGAAACCCATGCCATTGAGCAGGGTCATCTTAAACTAAGTTCAATTAAACCAAAATTTGAATCCACTAAACCATTCACACATAATGAAAGTTCAAGGGTGCGGCCAACACTGTGGTCATTGAACCCTCATCCCCATCTACATCAAGCACATGGTCTTAACAACGATCTCCTCAATCAAGAGCCAATTACACTCCCTTAGGAGAATCATACAGTTTTGTATTTGATAAGTTGATGAGTGTAAACTCCATCCAACTTCCTCCCATACGACCCGTGGACAACTCACAAGCCAAGCCTATTTGGTATCACGAAGCCCACTATTGTAAATATCATCGAGTCAAAGGTCATGACATTGAGAGATGTCATTCCTTCAAAGATCATGTCCAACAACTCGTAAATCAAGGGGATATCCAAATTGATACCTCCACTGCGCAAACTAATCAACCACCAACAAATCAAGCCACCCCCTTTACATCTCAACTATCAAATGCTTATATGATTGACACTGTCAATCAAGATCTTATCTTATCACCAACTCTGCATGTTCCCACAGTGGACATTATTCCCACTCCTTATTCAGAACCTGTCACACCTACATCAACTTTCACTACCTATCCTGAACCTACACCTTCTCCTATCCTTATCACATCCACATCAAATTTGACTATACCATCCACTTCTGCCACTTCAAACATACCCCAATCTACCACATTAGATTCATCCTTAGCACTTATTTCAGCCCCACTCATATCCACACATATCCCTACATCTCTCACACCTATTCTTCACCCACATTTTCCTCAAATACACCTATTACTACATCTACATTACTCAAAACCATCCCAACTAAACTCAGTTCTACTACATGCACCCTCACAACCTCACCTTTGTCATCAACCCCATTATTAAACATATCATTCTTACCCCTCAAAGAATTTAGGAAACAACCAGTCCCTTCTACTTCTACACCTGAAAATGCTCCTGCATTTGTTACATTACCCATAAGGTCTACTCCATCGGTTATCACATCACCCACATCTCCAAATCTTTCAAATATGCCTACATCCCTATCTATCCTAGCTACCCCTATATCTATCATACCAAAAAATACACCTATCCCTACCCTGACATCTTTACCTATATCTTCACCCATGGCCACATCACCCAGTCTACCCCAATATTCTTTACCTAATCCTTCTATCACACCAACCAAATCCTCTCGATCTGCAACCCTATCAAAGATACCCTTTGGATCATCTACTGAACCAACACATCCACCTAAATCAAATAAAGATGATTTACCTTCTCCCTCTACAAAATCAACTCTTTCCATGCCAAAACCGAAACAATCCACATCTCACATAGATATCATTAATCACATCATACAAACACCTATCTCTCCATTAACATCCTCATCTTGTTTTAGGACATTTTCTCCATTAATAACCACACCACCACTATCAGATCCTCCGGTTGAAATTATTATCATCCCTGCTAGAGGTAAATCTTCTCAGTTGAAGTCTAAGGCTTGGGGAAAACATCCCCGACAGTCCCCTGCACATCCTCGAAAACATTCAGATTTTCCCTCTTCTCAACAATCCAATGCCACAACATCTATGTTAGGATCAGTCTCTCCATCTACGACATCTTGCAACAATCAATCCACATCCAAACAATACAATCCTTCAACCAAATTTGATTTGTCCTCCAAAACACAAAATTCACCCATCCAATCTACATCCACTTTTTCTCCTAACTCCAAGCTGAGATATCCTATCAAAACCCACAAGAGTTACCTTCCCCATGACACTTCAATGGGGTCTTATGCAGATATCCTTTGACATTTAACTCAAATATATGCCATCACACTTCCTCCCATTAAAGCCTTTAATCCCTATGGTCCCAAGCCATCATGGTTCAATCCTAATTGCAGTTGCGCTTATCATCGTACCCCAGGCCATGACATCGAACATTGTAAGGCATTTCAGGTCAATCGTCCACAATCTTATTGAGAAAGATGATTTCCTCATTCAGGGGAAAGTTCCTTCTCCATCTACCTTGAATCCAATTCATATCCCATCTGTCAGGTCTCCCATGATTCCTCCATCCACATCATCCCTTAACATCCCTCCTGCACATGACATTCCTCCTAAGGAAGGTCCTCCATTGTTCATCAATACCACTTATCTTACTAAGCACACTTGTGGTCTCCAATCATTTATCCCATCCAAATCTAAAACAATCTCATCTAAACTCTTTCGACATCCTTTAACTCCTTCACATTTAACTCATTGGGGGAACAACCTTCCCTCGCCCTTGAGCATCTCATCCATACAACTCCCTTGTTACTAGGGACTTCACTTTGACATTGTTTTGTTTACCTCCACATCCATTCAATCCAAACCATTTCATCCTAAAACTCATTTTAAGACATCCTTTAATCTTTTGTTAAGGGACCTTTTTACCAAAGTCCATTTGGCTTATTTATGCCTCTTTTGGGGCATCATCTTTTTCATTGAAGTCCTCTTTTGAGGCCATTTTTGTCCTTCCATTGAGGGACCTTTTTCTCCAAAGTCCACCATTGTGGCCATATTTGTGTCTCTTTTGGGGCACCATCTATTTCATTGAAGTCCTCCTTTTGAGGCCATGTTTGTCTCTCCATTGAGGGACCATTGTGGCTATATTTGTGTCTCTTTTGGGACACTGTTTATCATCAAGTCCTCCTTTGAGGCCATATTGTTTTCCTCGAAGTCTACCAGTTTTATGTCTCTCTTGGGGCATCATTTATTTTCATCTAAATCCACCATTGTGGTCATATGTTCATTTCCTTCAGGACATAGTTTTATTTCCTGCTTGTCTATCATCTCATCTTATTGCAACTTCACTGTCTTCCCTCTCATGGTGGTAAACCAGAGACGTAACCTCTTAATGCATTACACTTGCGACTAGTCTACTGTTAGCATATCTACCAATGAGCACTTAGTTACATCCTTAGATTATTCCTCCATCCTTAGCCCCTTCCATTTTTCATTTTAATGATCTGAATTATGTGGTCTGCCTTCACTACTTTGATGTGACCCCATAACCATTACATCCATCACCTTCTCATTCTCCTATTGCAACCATGCAAAGGGTCCAGGGTGTCTCTTGTACATTCCTTATCCCCTCTTAAGTGGTTTACTTCGCTATTCCTAGCTCTCCCCCATGTGAAGCTCAAATTCAAGTATGCAAAAGGAAAAATCAAAGTTATCAAAAATAGACTGATCCCTCGAAGGACAACTGTTCATGCAAAAAAAAAGCATACAAATCAAAATCAAAGCAAAATCAAAAGAAATAGACCGATCCCTTGAAGGACGGCTATCATATTATTCTTGTCATCCATATTATGTATAAAGTAGACCATACCCTTGAAGGATGGCTACTATGTTATTATGGCATCTGGAAGGTTTTCCGCATTGATTAGCCTTCATTTTATCAACATTTTATCAACATTTTCCATTTTCCGAAAGCTTCCCGCATTGATCAAATTTCTTGCTATTGCTCTTTCCCTTTCCCGGAGCTAGGGCATAGACTTAAAGAAACACCACCTTTGGAGATCCCTCTTCCCATGTACAAGTTACATCTCAATCCATTTGTCATGTCAACATTAGGATTATGAGCATCTTTCCTCCATATTTCCTTCATGGTATTTTGGTATAACTAACTATCATTGGTTATGTATTAACACTTGCTATTGGCTCAAGTGCAATGCCTTGAGTGGTAACCTTTCTTGTTTATCTCCAATCTAGTTCGAAAACATAGTTTCCCTTTATGCCCTTGCTACACTATGTTCCATTCATCTCATCCAAAAATCCATTTCATTTATGTACCGCCATCAATCCATTTCATTATCATTCTCGTTCTTCTCTCTGTAGCATTGACCTCTTCTCTTTTTTGAGAACCTTGTCACATCCTTTATCTTCTTCAGTCCTCTCATAGGGACATCATCATATCCATTTCTAAGAATCTCTTCCCATCTTCCTTTGACATTTTTGTCCTGGAAGGTACCATAATGGCCATCACCTATCAGATCTTGTTTTCTTCCATGCATATTTTCTCTGCTTTTGTTTTGTCACAAAAATATCTTGACTTCTTGTCCTACTTATCAAACAAGTATGGTTGCTTTTATCTTCTAATTTGCTAACACTTATGCATCTTTCCTATGAAACATGATTACCATCATATTTATCACCCTTTTAGGGCATTTTATCTGACCTTTCTATCCTATCTGCTCATCTTATCCACATTTATGATTATTCCCCTTGGGATATCTTATTTCAACATCCATTTATGTCTTATGTTGGGGCACCTTTTCATCCTTGTACTTGTTAACACATATAACTCACTTTGTGTCCTTCTCGTGCCCTGTGCTGGGGCATCATTATCTTCATCCACGTCCCTTTTATGGATGCATGATTTTTTTTGCATGATTCCTCGTAGACAAAGGATTTCACACATATTTTCACATTTAGTTGCACATATTTTGATGTCTTCCTATGACCCATTGGTCATTTTGATTTACATCCATACTGTAGTGGTCTTCACCCACTCATTGGTTTGTAGAAATTTGTCGTCTGTCTCCATTGAGACCACAATTGTCCTCTACTGATGTGATATTGGAGTCACCATCCTTTTGTTATTGTTATTGTGATCCTTTTTTGCCTAGGGCATCTTGCCTTTGGTCATGTCTTCATACATCTTCGGACACATATCTCATCTAACCCTTTTTATTTTTGTCTCATGGCTTGCTATCATAAACCACTCAACAAAAAGGGGCAAATGTAGACACATATTTTTGGTATAGCGCCCCTCCATCATCTCACATTCATGCAATTTCCATTATCGCTTCTCTTTTTCTTAAATTTCAATGAAATCCCATCTATTTTATCACCTTGTTTAATTAATTATTAAATGGGCTCCATATAAACCCATTTATAATTATTGTCTTTTGGCATTATCTCCCATCCCTCACAAATTATTCAATCCATGGGTATTAATACACCCATCTGACACACTTTTCTAAATGGAATCTATCATCTCACCTACCATGTCAATCATGCTCCCCACTCCATCTAATAATTCAAGCCGTGGTCCCCACATGATCACATCATATCTCTTAACTTAGGTTACTCTACCCAACCCCGGTTACTTGTTAACCCCAATCTAACCTCACATCCAAGCTATAAATATGGGTTTTTCCCCCATATTTCAAGAGGACATATTTTTCAGGACGGAGATAAATTTTTTAAGGACCTTGAAGATATATTTTTCAAAAAGATTGGAGATCCTAGACCTGGAGAGACCTAGGACTAGAAAGGAGAAGAAAGAACTTAACTAAGTTCTGCCAGTTTGAGGGAGAAATCTTTGCCATGGTTCGTTATCTTACCATCTTGATGCCCAGTTCATCTCCATAGCAGAGCACAAGCTAAATCCTCTCGTTATTTTATTTACTTGTCATTCTATATTCCATTATTTCTACACGATAACTATTGTTCATGATCTATTATTATCTTGTCTGACACGGGGGTTGAAATCCTCCAAGGGAGTTAAAATCCTCTTAGAACCAACACTATCTAGGAAACCCCCACATATTATGATCTAATCTTATCTGTTTCAATTTTGCAGATCTAGCTTCTTGATATCATACATCTATCTTCTTTGCACCCATAGATCCACATTTGCATATGAGGTCCTAAGCCCTATTTTCCAACCTTTGACTACTTCACGAAGTATAAATACCACTGTAGATGGTGTGTGTAAATATGATCCATTTCGATCCATTGTGATCTAACGTAAAAAGTAGAAAAGAAGGTGTAATCATGTAAGTGTAAGTAAGTAAGAACAATGTGCAACCAAGATATGCAGTATGTTGTGGATGAGTGAGATGGAATGGAATGCAAAGTGAGTGTGATAGGAGTCACATGCCCCTGAGTGAATGTGAATGAGTATGCATGAGATGAGGTTCATTTATAAATGCCCCCTCAGTAGTCCACAATGAACCATAGAACAAGAGTGCTTCATCAGGGAAGGGTTTGAATTGTGTGTGCTAGAAGAATATGAGTGATAAATCATATAGCATATAAAGTGTGTGAGTGTGGTGAGGTTCATTTAAAATTTACACCCTTAGTAGTAGAGTATGAACCATGGAACTAGAGTTTTTCATAGAGAAGTGTGTCGTGATTAATGTGTGCTATAAAGATATGATCAAAAAAGCATAGAGCGTAATGAATGAGTGAGAATGATGATGTTCATTTAATGTTTAGACCCTCAGTAGTCAAGTATGAACCACATAATATGAGTGCATCATCGGTTAATGATGATACACATGTATCAAGTGGTTTGTATTAATGCTTAGGAGATATTATACATCAAGCGTAGAGTGTTGAAGTGGATCAGATGATAGCAACATTTGATAGAAATGTAAGGGGGGGGAGTTATGATTCCCCTCAAGTATGTAAGTGATGGATATCTAGTCAATGAAACTAAGTGGATCAATTTAAGGAGTAGTTTCCTTGAAAAAGTGATTAGACATTGAAGTGGTGATGGTGAAGGATCCTTGAGTGGTTGAAGTCAAAAGAGGTGAGCTATATTTTGTTGGTCTTGCGTAGTGGGTGGTTGATTATTTGGAATTGGTAATGTCATAGAAGACTTGAGATGTGTAGGAGTTTTACAAATCTTTAGAGAAGGTTGTTTAGTTTGACTCGGTAACGTCTTATATGACTTGGTAGGAGAAGGTGATGGAATTCAAACCTTGAGAGGTGATTGCTTAGTTGGAATGGGTTGAATAGGTGACATTTGACTTGCTTAAGAAGGCATGTTAGAAGTAGCATTTGTAGAGGGGCATGAAACAAAATTTTGTGAAGCGAATGAGATAAATCCTTGACGTTCAAGATGCTTGATTTTTTATTGTAGATCATAGCAGTCATTATCATTATGTCCATTTATTCGATGATATATTACAATATGGACAACCTTGATATTTTCTAAGACAATAAGGAGGATAGCCATGAGTAGATGGCAAATTGATCAATTGATGACTAAGGAGCTTAGTAATAATATCATGTTGTTTGTTGTTGCGATCAAACATGAGAGTCTCTGGTAATGGAAATATTTGAGGCTCACTAAAATGAGAACATGTAGAAGACATAGAATGAGGATGAGGATAAGAAGAACTAGCATGAGCTTGAGAAGCGTCTTTAAGAGGATGGATTTCATATTTAAGAGATGTAATCATGGATTCCATAGCCTGAAATTTGTCTTGAAATAAAGAATGTAAAGCTTGAATTGACTCTAAGATGGTTTTGATTGGATGGAGGATCATAGAGGTTAGGGTTGTTAGAGAGATGATCAAAAATGGTACTCACTTGATGTGGCAGCGTATCTCTAGGGAGATACATTGTGTCTAGGGATTTTTTCAAAATAACTTTGTAATTGAAATGCATTTGAATTAAATCATACAAATAAATTTTAGGAATTTTATGAGCCATGATAGAAGAAAGACGAGGATCCAAGAGTGTTCAAATGATATGGGATCACCAAATGATTTAACAAAAATAGAATTTAAGCTAAATCCTATATTGCAATATAGCGGCAAATGAATAAGCAAAAAAAGTAAAGAATTTAACCCAAGAAATAAGTTAGATAATTGTAAAAACCTAAGTGCAAGAGGGAGGAAAGAAGACTTAGTTGATTCGCAATGAATCCCAAAGAGGTACTGAGTAGGAAAATTGATACATATGAAGGGCTGATCATCGTCACTACTCAAATATTGTTCTAGATCTCACAGATGAGGTCAGACACCAACACCTATGGAAGGTCAAGAGCACCCCAGGCTCTACTGACCTGATCTGGGCACTAGTTTCCTAGTAGGTCCTCAAGTTTTGAATTTTTCTAGGTCATAAGGGTGTCAAAAATATTCTCTTTTGGTCACATGTATGTTGTCATATGATCATCAAATTCACCTGAAACCTACAAATAGAAAGAGCACTTGCAAAAAACCCCAAAAGATGTTGAATCCTAAAAAAGAAAAATATACAAATGGGGAGTCGTATTGACCCCGGTGGTCATCCGACTAAGTGAACTTACGATCCTAGCACTGTACTACATTTCAGACTCCATGTATTTTTGTGCACGTGTGTGTAGAATCATGCCATAAGTGGCTCTTGTGCAAGACGTACTTAAATACCAAGAAATAATTAGGTGTAAAAGGTGTAAATGGATGTTTGCATGGAAAAATGAACTTCCCCTCCTATGCGTGTATGCAGAAATAATAGTCCCTTGTCCCTTGTGTGAAGCTATATGGATGTTTGAATGCTCTTGGATGCAACCTTAGGTGGTGATAGATAATTCTTAGTGCTTCGTCCTTTATTATGGTCACATAGCTTTTTATTTAAATGATTCCCTTGTTTGAATTTCGTAATTAACCACTAAGAGGCTAACCCATAAGAAATAAAGATTCCCAACATCTAGAAAGGACACAAAAGAGTGAGCAAGATATAAAGGGATCAGGGGGTGCCTGACGTTGGCATCTTGGCTGGGCACTGGTGTCCAGACTCAGATAAAATGAAGTGTCAAAGGTCAGACCGGGAAGTAGGGTGTGTAATACCAAGAAGGAAACCAGAAAGAAAGCAAAGAGGCCAAAGATAGTGTTCAATTAGTAATTTTCTTGCTTATGAATCATATGAATAGTGGTATGTGACTAGGACCTAGAAATGTACCCAAAGTGCATGATTTAGTGTCTACACCCCCAAACAATCCAAAATGGTGTATGGTATGGGAATTTTCTCTTTTCAAATTTTAACATGCACCTTCATATATAATTTTCAAGGGCTTATATTTGAAATTTAATATATTTAATTGAGGAGGTGGCATCCACATGATAAAATCCCCATTATATCTATGGATCTAAAATTTCACTAAAAGTGAATGGTGTGAACCTGGATCATTTAAAACTTATTTTATTTATTAGTTCTATTTTGTGGGAAGCAATGATAAATTAAATAATTATTAATTATTCTCTTTATTGTTTTTTAACTCACCTTAGTCCCTAAACACACTACACCCTAACCCAACATGCCACTTGCTTGGAAACACTATAAAAAACAACTTTTGGTATTTGAAGGGTACTTGGACGAGGACTATGTATTATCCAATAACGGTAAGTTTGTAAACATGGTCATTTTTTACCCTTTTGATGGCATTTTGAGGATTTGTGTATAACTTGAAAATTGTTCACGATTACTATTTGATCATCCTGAGCTAAAACAATTTCATATTAGTGTTTTTTTTATGTCTTTATGAATCTTTTTCGACAATGTTTGATGTAGAACAAGGGCAAAACGATTGTGAAAATGTTATAGGAAGGTGGAAGACATTGATGATCGATTTCATAGTCTTTCAAAGGTCTAATAAGTATATTTTTGTAGGTTTACAATCCGTTAGTCTTTGTAAGTTTTAATCATTGTACTTACAAATTGCTTTTTCATGGTACTGATTGTGTTTTTATCAGTCCCAAAGACGTAGCCCAATCAACGGTGAAATTTGTTATCAAGTTTGGAGTTTGTGTTCAATTTAGCATTTGTTTATTCTAATTATTTACCTTTTTAATTCACAAATTAATTAATAGGGTGTAACTATAACACTTTTACTCTCTTTCAAAAAATCTATATTTTGATCCTTTTGATCGTGTCAACTAGAAACGATTAATGGGTATAATCAGATTTTCGATCCAGCTTTGGAACACATTTAAATCAATATTGGATCATATTTTAGTAAATTCCTATTTATAAATTAGGGAAAATGATTAATTTGTAATTATTTGTTTGTAAATTGAATTGCAACTTGAAGGGTTCAAAGGGGTTTACAAATCAAGTTTGCTATCAAAGCCGATTATTATGTTATATTAGCTTCTAATTGCATTTTGATATCATATTTTAGTTGTTTTCATTCATTCAATTTGTGTAGACATTTGGGCTTTTTGAACTTCCATTTGTAGTGTGTAGTTATTAGGAGTACATGTTGTTTGTAGGAAATAGGAAACCATGTGATGAGAGGGATAGATGGATCTCTCTTGATTTCTCTTGCAGGGAAAATTAATGTATGGAATTGAGTCCAGTTAGAGTTAGCATTGGTCACACTGTTTGGTGAGTATAAACCATATTGTTGAAGCTTTATTTTCTAGTGTAGTAATTGTATTTTTTTTAGCCTATGTCCTTTGATTAGGAGCAAGTGAAAAGACCATTCTATTTTGAGATATGGAAAATAACATTTGGGCATTATTCAGGAATTGGGAAATTTTTGCACTTAATTTGATTTGGGTACTAAATGATTATTCAGTCTATTTTATATTCACAAAATTTTTCCTAAGCATTGCAGGATGCAATATGTAAGTTGTTTAAAATTCAACTATTTGTTAAACTTTTTCTTAATAGGGTGTACATTTCACAGTTCTCAAGGAAGGTAAAATTATTCCGACATTTTCTTGTTTATGAGAAATGGCTATTTTACACATTTTTGGTTTTGATATCCATGTTTGGATAACCTTTGTGTGGTATTTTTTGGAAATTAAATTCCTTGTTTTGAAACTATTCATAAATATTTGAAAACACAGGGTTTCATCACTACCTCTTTATGGAGGATGTCTGATTTGGTGTATCCTTCTATTCAAATTGTTAAAACTAGGAGGAGGGATCAGACCTTAATTAGGTAAAACTAATTTCTTGGATTTTTTTGATTGCATTGTTGATATTTATTAATTAGAATTCTTTGTTAAACCTCTAAACACTATTTTTGGGATTCTTTGTTGTGTTGATGAGAAAAGGATTTTTTACCCTTGTATTTGACACCGTAGACAACGGTGGGGTTAAGTGTTGATACGGTGTGAGGAAGGATGAATATGTTGAGGCGACCGAATAGGGATGTCCCATATAGGATGTTGAAGTTGCTGGATATGTTGTATGGGAATGAAAAGGTAGGCGAGCTTGAGAAGGAAGCTCGTGTGGATAGGTGGCAGAGAGCAAGTCATGAACGGAGCAGTCTGCAAGAGAGATGAGGTAGGGGCAGTCGGCGGTAATGATATGTGGGGTCTGAGATTAACCAAAGGAAAGCTAATCTGAGCCGTATGAACCTCTGAAGCCGTCGGATTGGGAGACGGGGCTAGAGATGCAGGAAGCAAGGCGGTGTTATCAGGTGGAGTGGGAGATAAATGAGCAGCTATACTGATAGGCATACCGACAAGGAGCTGACCATCAGGCGTACGGTCAGGTGTATGAGACAAATAGTATTGTACAGCACTAGAATTAGCATCCAGAAACTTGGCAAAGTCCTTATCTCCCACAGGAATTTTAGGAACCTCGCTGGTATCCGTAGGATTCCCCACAGAATGTGAAGGGGGTGATTCAGGAAAAGAAACAGAGCAAGCATGTGAAACCATGGCGACGGCTTGCTTTCGAGTGATAACAACCATGGACAGGAGTTCACAGTAAAGTTTCAATCTGTCAGGAATAGAAACAAACTCAGACTGGTAAAATTGGTAGGTTGCTGGTTTGTCAGGAATTGGAAAAGACAGTAACCGATGTCGGTCTAGTAACCGATGTCGGTTACACTATAGCCGATGTCGGTCAAGTAACCGATGTCGGTGGAAGAAGTCTGGGCTAACAAGACATAAAAAGGCTTCTAATTTGATTTTTAACAACGTTTAGTATACTTGTCCAATTATTGATCACAGAAGACAGAGTATGAGAAAGAAAACAGAGATAAAAACAAGCAAGATGCACACGCAAATCCAGAGATTAACCCTAGGGTTAATTTTAATTATTGTGAGCTTATGCCTTTAGACGTAGAATGATGTCAGAATCCTAAACAAAAGACTTAGGGGAAATGTCAAGTTGTTTTGGCTTATAAGGTTACCTCAATCGGGCGGAGGAATACCGCGGAAAAGGGGGGATGTTTGAGCTGTTGTGTTAATTGTGAAGTGATTCGGTATGTGTTGTGCAGTGAATGTAAGATTAATTTCCTGTCAATACCGTGGATGTCACCTCCACGTGTATGACCTGTTACTTAATCTACGTTCACTAGAATTGAAAAACAACAAGCAGGAATGCAATGCACGTGTTTTAAACCCAAATCGAGAATGAAATTTGATGAAGCAAAAGAGATGACTTTCACTAATGCGAGATGCAAAAACAAAGCAAGTTCTTTTACCAGAATAATAAAATACCTTGTGAATATCTTTAGAAGAAGAAAACAGCAAGTATGCTCCCTATATGAAAGCAAGCAAGAAATAAAGAAAAACCCAAAATGGGTCCCACCGAGCGTGCCAAAATGTTTCACTCGGAATGTTTTGTTCCTTTTAGAAACAGATAAGGTTAGGGGCTAGGAGGAATACCTGTAGAATGTCGAGATGGTGTGCGCGTACCGTAGAGAAAGATCAGGCTGACTGCGAAGAACTCCTTTTTGTCTTGGAAGGACTACCTGCAAATAAGAACACAAGACCACAAGATTTTGATTAGACAATAAATGAGGAAACTGCCTTGGGCCCAGGAAATATAAAACTTCCTTTCGAAGGTGGTCAGTTTCCCTGCTAATATGAATTAACACAAAAGACTGTAAAATATCAATTAAGTTGCTTCGTTGAACTGGGTAGGGGAAAGGCTGGTTTTCTGGTTTTGATCAGAGGAACCGATGGCGGTTACTGATAACCGATGCCGGTTACTGATAACCGATACTCGTGGGTTCTAGGATCTTCTTGGTAGCTATAGTGTTTGTAAGGCTGGTTTATGGATGATATTAGGAAATGAGATGATGAGAGGTAAAAGAATGACAGTTAGATGCAATGGCACGCTGGGTAGTGGATTCAGAAACGGATTTAGGAGGACTGTGATTCAAAGAGCATAAGAAATGTTATAACAGAGGACATGCAAGATGTGACTTACTGGTTTTGACAAAGATGCAAGTTGATCTCCTTTGCTGCAAACGCTTCTGGTTTTTCCACTCGTCTCTGCTCGGTCAAGTGAAGATCTGGACTCTGTTCCTCGCTCCCAATGATCTCTGTTGATTCAAAAATCCTTTTCTTTGATCCAAAAATGAAATTTCGATCCGTTGTTTTGGTTTGGGGAGCCCATTTACAGGGAACCGATGGCGGTTGCGTAACCGACGGCGGTCGAGTAGGAACCGGCATCGGTAAGGAAAAAGTAGGCTATTTTTAGTAAAATAGCCCACCTTCCCTGCTTTTCTCCCGGGAGATCAGTTGTGGGCTTGGTCAAGTGACTAGAAGGTCGGTTTTGGATGCGAGAAAGGGGTCATTAGTTATGGGTGTAGGTGTGGACCAAGTTATGGGTCTTAATTAGGTTAGTTTTAGGGTTAGGGCTAGGTCATGATGAAGTGGCAAAGTGAGGTGGTAGGTAGGGTGATGTGGATTTATCAATTACAATGCAATTAATAAATAATTGTGTAAGGTTTAGGTGATGAGGTTATATTGCGAGATGAGATGCAGGTCACAAGGGGTCGTAAGACACGAATTTGGTGTCTACAAGATGTCAAGCATTAATTAGATGGGTGGTTAGTCCAATTCATATATAGATGGGGCAATAGGGATTGCACCGTTGGATCGTTACCCCTTCAATACAGGGCCCAACCCATACTATATAGTCATCCAAATCGAACTAACCTACCCCACCTATTGATTGGGATTGGTATGGCACAATATTATCCCCAATCCCATCCCCATCTCTATATACAATACATGGATCCCCTTTATATCAACTCGTCATGAACCAACCCAGAGTATCACAGATATGATATGGCGTGACGTATCGATGATGTTAATGGGTGCGCTCAGAGAATTAGGAGATTGTCCTTCCCTGCTTATAGATTCTATGGGGCTCGGGTCACCCATGGAATAGATAGTTTTCTCCGCAATATGGCGCAAGCCTTCTCTCTATAGGGGTTGGGGGATCGTCCTGCCCTACCCTCTACAGTATATATCAGCTCAACCCCCCTATACATAGAGAAATAGATGGCATAAGAGCGTAGACATCTATAGGTAATCCATGTGCTTTTTTTCCTGCCCTACCCTATCTATTTTCCCATAGACTAGATCTCCCCCCGACTATATAGATATCTCGATTAATGACTTAGTATCACATATAGAATGCATGGATGTCACATCCATCTAGTTCCGACCATATCACATAGATAATAG
>JAHRHJ020000206.1:0-93923 GCA_019776745.2 Taxus chinensis | reverse complement strand
ACCAATCACAGGACTATATACTCATCCCAGTTGCCAAAATTCATTGTTTTAAATTTTTGTTTTTCAAAAATGTTGGATGGTATTGCAGAGAATTTTGTGGCTTTTTAGTGTTCAAATTTCGTAGTCAAGTGTGTGGGGGCAGACAATTTGGTTTTTAAAACCAGTGGGCCGATAAGCGGAATGGAGATATAACTGCATTGTTGGGCGTACATTTTCTAATGTTCAACATCATATAGTGTGTACATTTTCTCGTGTTCGACATCATTATTGCTAGAAATGGTTGCAACCAGGGAAATTGGTGATCTCAAATGGGCCTACTCTTCAAATATCAACACAAATTCCAAAGAAGGGAAAAAATTAACGAGTTTAGTCTCAAGTACCACCATTTCTTCCACCAAGCACCCCTTAAACAAGACTAAGGGATAGTTTATGCATATAATTACTCCTACATCTAATTAAGCATCATAAAATATAGTTAAATATAGTAAATAATGTTGATTACCTACTCAATCAAACATGTAAGGAAATAGGAGGAAGAGAATACATGTTACCGTGTTTATATGTTGTCACTATATATGTCATCGTAATTTGGGCACAAAAAGACGTATCCAAAATCAAGTCGCAATAGATATTTTGACTAAGTTGTGACACTTTTAACATCAAAATAAAAGAAAAAATAACACTAAATTTTTAAACTTACAGTTATGAAGTAAATCATACCTGTCCCATTTGCAATGACCGATATATTTCCTATGTTATGTTTCAAGTCCATGATCCTACATAGTTCAACCGTGAACTTCACCTACGCAACATAATTTGCAATCATGTATTATCATTCCTACTAATTTATATTTAGTTTGAATCTCTTTTAAAATAGATAAATTTTATACTGAGACATACTGATCCAAAGATATTTAAATGTTGAAATATTTAAATCTTAAAATATCGGCTTTTATATTATAATCCTACGCTTATTACACCAAATCTCATTGGGAGAATTTATGACCATCAAGAAAGGAGTAATGGTGATTTCTTCAACAAGAAATGAAGGGCCCTCACGTAAAATTGTCGTAAACGTTGCGGTTTGGATTTTTAATATCGTTTGAGAGACTACTGATAGGGATTACGCCGTCACCTTTAAGTTGGGTAATGACAGTATTGTTGTTAAGGCGTCATATTTCTTCCTTGATGAGGGAGACACATTCGCATCGATATCCCAGGATTTTCTACTTCATTGATCCGGGGAATTTTCCTATGCCAAAGAAGAGGGACTTTATTTGTTGTAAGGTGAAAGGTGCATAGTTTGAATTGTGTTATTAATGTTTTGTTGTGGAAGATATATTGCAAGTTCTTTGTGATTGGCTATTGAATGGGCCTTACAATTGTGAGTTTCAATAACATACAGTGAGAAATAAAGTTTTTATAATGGATCAACATTACAAGATACAATTTTATGCTTTTATTAGTTCAAATCTCTCTTTCAAATGGAAAATAAGAGCCTCCTTTCTCTCATTTGGCCAACTACTTGAAGGACTTGAATATCGATTACTTTATTGCACCGAATTTTCTCGTGTCCTTGCTCGATCTTGAAAATCATGAGGGATTTTTTGGGGTTTTCTTACCTTCCGTGAACATTCCTCTAATGTGTCCTTGTTGCCTAATCCTTCAGAATTAACTTCAATTATTAGCTTGCCATCTTGACACACACTTCCAAGTTGTGCTTCACCTACATCATTCACATCTATAAAAACTGCGTGCCTCACAACTAGATGCAAACAATATTTATTTTTCCGAGAGCTATATAGAAATGCTAATCGCATTTTTTAATGAAACCCTTGCCCTTGGGTTTTATGTCCAACCGACATATCCTTGTCTCTAAATTATCCATTAAAACATTGCGGGTGTACACTCCTTGCAAGGGTGTTTTAACCAACTCAAGGAGTAGGCATGGGACATGTGGGTATTTAATTCCAAGGTGTCCTTCACCTACATTGTCCACATGTGTAAAAACTATGTGTCTTATGGCTAGAGATCATAAACCTTGTTCTTTTCCTTTAAAGCTACATAAAAATCCTTATCCCTACTTCATAAGAAACCTCTAATTACAATTACAAATAGAACCCTTTTCGCATTTGTGTATATAAAGTAGAGCACATAACATATATTATTTGGGTAGGAATGATCTAAACTAAGGAATAGGTATGGGATATGAAAGCACTTAATTCCCACAGTTTTACCAACTCATGGAATAGCCGTGAGACATGCAGGTATTTATTTTAAAATACCTCTTTTGAATGAGAAATGCAATACACCTTTTGCTCATATGTCTAGCCATTAGAGTGGCTCAGTTATAAATGATTATTCAAGAATCACCTATTCCCCTAAACATAATCAATCTTGAAACTGAATAAAAATGTTTTTTGCGTTGTCCTCATTATTTTAAATTTTTGTCCATTTAAATGTAAATTGCATTCATGTGCATAATACGTGTGATAAAGAGATGAAAAATGGATCACATAAATACTTTTAGATTTTAACCTTCAATTCATGTCTTTTCCTTCCTTGAACATTCCTTTTACAAAACCTTTATCCCTAATCTGAAGGGAGCAACGTCATCTATCAGGTTGTAATCTCTACAGTCCTCCCTCCTTATTGCAAGCATCGCCCTAACTAGAAGTGCATTGCATCGCCCTTCATGTTTCTTGGTGTTCTTCAACACCATCACCCACACCTAGATAACATGTGTGCCGCACAAGTATAGACAAATATTGTTCATTGCCTTAATAGCTACTAAAGAAACACGAAAATTGTAATTGTTTATGCAACCCCTAACCTAGAATTTTTGCTTCTTTGTTTTATCCCTTTCGGCGTTCACATCGTACATTTCACGTACGATTGCTAGTCATTTAGATGATATTAAAACCAATGGTGGTTATGAGGAAGTTTTTTCTTTGTTCCAGTAGTTCTCATATGAATATATACTTAGGAGTATTTAAATCCACAATTATTTTGATTTGTATTCAAAAAAAGGTATGGAGATTGATTAAAAAATGTGTTTTGTTAGTTTTTTAACATACAAATAAAGCACACCAAAGGCACAAGAACTTGTTGGCAATAAGCTGCAGCGAAACATGGTCTCTTGGAATATGTGTCGAGCTACTTGGAGCACCTTTCACACCCCCACTTCAATTTCAATAGGCATGGTTTTCTCCCTATCTCTAACATGTCCTCGTAATTATAGTTTCCCTTCAGAGTGGTAGTGATAATTTTAATTAAAGGAAAAATATGGTTATGGATTAACAAAATGACTTGTTGCACAAAATAGATATATTTTTTTACATTTGTACAACTAATACGACCCCTTTTTAGGGTAAACTTCACCCTCAAACCATGTCATGTGAAACCTAGAAAACTCATATAATATGAATAGATAGTTTTAGCCACAAGGATGGTGAGTTAAACTTGAACTTCCATTTAAACGTGATGTTTGTTCACCTCATTAAAAGTTAATAAAACATGAATTTTAAAGACGTGTAAAGCACCCTCCCAAACCCCGTGGTGGGAAAAGTATGATTGGTCCTTGTTCCCTGATGATGTGGGATGCCCCATTATCATTTAAAACAACTTAGCTATTCATTGGGTCATTTTTGAGCACACGTCTAGGATCCCTATAGGCCATTTTGCAGTGTTCGACAGTTGTTAAAAGTGGAAAGTTTAGTTTGGTTTTAGCCCACGATTTGGGCCCTTATATCAAGAAATGAAATTCCATCACTTTATATCTATAGTATTTCTTCAAGACAATTATAACAAATCATTAGTTTCGAGAAAATCATCTTATAAGTTAATTTTGCAATGGGGTTTTGTAGGCCTCCGGTCGTTGGGTGACAAGGTTGAACTGGCACAATTACGATAAGTAGCTTCGGAAAGGAAGCCGCGATTTGAACTTGGGTCGCCATATTTCAATTCATCCAATTTTAAGAGGTTCCCTATGGATATGAGAGTTGATATAAATTTACACATAGTTTATTTGAGTCTTAGTAAATGGATTTAAAACTAATTTTTTTGGTCGGTTTGGCCAAATTGGTCATTTTTTATAATCCTGTAGTGATAACAAGAAATTTCTACAGAACCTTTTCCTAGCCGAATAACTATTAGAAAACCTATAAACTCTCTCTCTCTCTCTAGCTTGAAAGCAAAATGAAACTACATTTGTGTTCTTACCTCTATTTCTTCGTACAAGTGTGTAAAGGTATTATAAATGGAAAAGTATATATGTGAAGATGTTACTCATATGGGGAATGTCATGCTAGTGTTTATTTTCGTTGACCATCTTTACACTAATTTGACATGCTGCAGGTGGTGTAACATTGTTACAATGAATGAAGGAATCTAAGTTTAAAGTTGTTTATTACAAAAATCATAATTTTAATGGAATTAGAAATATATATTACTTTAGTAACTGTACTTGTATTAATGAAGAAAGAAAAATAATTATTTGTATGTAGGGTGTATGAATTTAATGGGATGATGAATTATTATATTGTACTTCTAGCTTAAATTTCATTCAAAGTTATGCTTATGATTACTAAGCTAAATTCTTGTACTTTTGTGTGATTTTTGGATAGAGAACTTAAACTTGGACCCTTCTGTTGTAAGCTTGAAAATTAATATAGTTGTTGTGGATAATACAACTTGTGTCAACCTTTGAACCCTTTCACGTTTAGTTTTCATGTTATTTGAATCATACGTTCCCTAGTATGATGAATCCAAGTTGTTTAGTGTTTTCTAACACTTGTAACAATAAGATGAAAATGGGAAGGGGGTTAATCAAAATGGTAAAGATTTATAACACTAATAGAAATGAGATTTGAATATGGTTATCTTAAATTAAATTTAAACTATATTTTTATGCTACTATGACTATGGTCACAACCCTATCCTTCACGGGTTAAAATGCTTGACTTATGTGTAAACTAGTGGCGGATGGTATTTCCACTCTAGGTGATTGTTAGTGGTCTCAACCTTTTGTGACTCTTTTTTGGTGTCGAACCTCTCGAAACATTTGGGTAGTTATTCCAAACCAACATAATTGTCTATCCTAATGACTTGATAGCTAGTGCTTGATAACTGTAAATAGGGGTGTTAGCGGGATTGTAAGAGTATATCATGGTGATTATGAACAATGGAAAGAAAGATAATGTTAAAATCTTGTGAAGGAATAATATTACTTGATTTACTAGTATGTGTAAGATGATATTACATCATGGAAGGAGATATAAGTGTGAAACTAAGCTTTTTTTATCCATTGTTAGTCGTGTATTAATGGGAACATATGGGGCTTGTATGCAATGTATTTTTTGGAACCCCACCTCAATTATAGAGTTGTTTAGATGGGTATGTATTTAAGCTTAGCTATGACCCCATGACATGTTGTCAGTGTCGCCAATAAGTATTGGATAGTCGCTTTAATTTTTACCATCGGAATTGATAGGTGGAGACTTAGCAATGTAAATGTAGGAAGAATAATAGTAAATGAGGTGAATCTCAGATATAGTTGTCATGTAAATCATATGCACATTTAGTGATGTCAAGTGAATACATGTGTAAAATGATAGCGTATACGACTGAAAGTAGAAGATATTACTGTTGAAGACTAACGCAAAAAAAAATGATAAAACTCATAATTTGTAAGAGTAACGTATGGTTTTGGTGATTGTTATTTGTGGGATGATTCAATGTTTAAACATGAGGGAATTTGATAAGGTTGAAAATTTAAGTCATGGGACCTATGTACATGGTCGTGATAACTCAATATTTCCTTTCTTATAGTTCTTCTATTTGTATCATATTATAAGAAAGGAAAGATTGAGTTATCACACCATGTACATAGGTCCCATGACATCTAAATGAGTTAACACACCTTCTTTGTAATTTTTTGGGACGTCTAATTCATCTTCTTCATAATGGTTGCATAGATTCTACTCACAAGAATAACAAAAGGAATTAAAATAGTTTCTTATAGCTTTTGAGTAAATGTAGAATATCTAAAATCAAGCCAATAACATGACAGAATATATAACTAATTAATTTTAAAGGCATGCTAAAACATGTACATTTTGTTAGCAAGATGTGTAAAATTATAAATATGATATTTAAAAAGTTAAGTAAAACTTAGAAGTATGTATTTTTGTATTAGACCCTCCTTGTGCAAGTTCACAATGGGATTGTTAATCTATTTACTTTATATATTGTTCAACAAGGTGTGCATATAATACTACCGTATTTTTTCATATTGTACTTTCTCTACAAAGTACACATCTTTGTCATTAGGCTCACATTAGTTATACAAGTTAACATTGAAATTAAATAAGGTAAGCCTTATAAAGTTGTAATTGTATTGCAAGATGATGATGTCGTTATAGGAATTAAGGGAGAGTACCTTGGTGATCCTAAGAAGGGAGTTAGTCCCCCTTTACAGTAGCTTATGGAGTAACCTCTCAAGAGTTATCATATGGTAATTCTTTCTAATATTTTACAAGAATTAAAGTATATTATTATAATATTAATCTGTGATTTTGATATTCAACTTTGTAGACTAGTAGTTTATTATGAAGGAATATTAATAAGAGTAGAATTCACATACAGTTAACCCAAAAAACCTAAGAAGATTAATTTTGTTTTTCCAAATTTCTTAAATTTAGTGTCTAATAAAAAATGTTTTGAAATTGTCTTCTCTTAGTTGTAGCTCATATCCTATTGCATCTATTTACATGTTTTGGAATCATCTTTACTTGGTTGTAACTCATATCCCACCACATTTGACCCACCTTCTTTGTAATTGTTTGGGACGTCTAATTCATCTTCTTCATAATGGCTGCGTAGATTCTGCTCACAAGAATAACAAAAGGAATTATAATAGTTTATGGTAGCTTTTGAGTAAATGTAGAAGATCTAAAATCATGCCAATAACATGAAATAATATATAACTGATTAATTTTAAAGGCATGCTAAATATGTAAATTTTGTTAGCAAGATGTGTAAAATTATAAATATGATATTTAAAAGTTATGTAAAACTTAGAAGTATGTATTTTTGTATGAGAACCTCCTTATGGAATTTCACAATGGGATTGTTGATCTATTTACTTTATATATTGTTCAACAAGGTGTGCATATAATACTATCGTCTTTTTGCAGATTGTACCTTCTTTGTAAAGTACACATGCCTTTGTCATTAGGCTCACATCAGCTATACAAGTTAGCATTGAAATTTAAAGTAGAATCAAAATGCTGAAAAAAAATCATTGGTTGTTGGAAATCTCATTTTGAAAACACATACAAAATGTTGAACATTAAGCCTAGGATTAAAAATACAACACTTAAGTCGTCCTAGTCATTCTCTATTGTTGTGAAATTCAGGCAAGCAACCTTCGCACATGTAACATCTCTCATGAGAGCTAGGACTATAATTTCAATAAAATTCAACATCATTTTATAATTTACAATATACTAGTTTTACTTTTGTGGGGTATAAAATCATGACAATACTAAAATATAAACACAAATTATTGATCTCAAGTCGAAGATACTCTTCATCACTTCTAATTACATGCAACTATAACATATATTAAGGCTTGACTAAAATATTAGATAATAGAAGAATTAATCAAATGTTGTTAATAATATCAAATCTTATGTCTCCAAAGAAAATATCAAGCCTTAAATATTAAAAAAATAGAAGAATTAATCAAATGTTATTAATAATATCAAATCTTACGTCTCCAAAGAAAAGATGAACAATGATGACATATTTTTAAATAATTTATATTTTAAGATTTGTTTAGTGTAATATGTGAATGCCGTATAATTTGCAAAATGAATTTTAGATTCACTTATGTGATTCACAGATCTATTTATAGGCTAAAGGAAATACCCCAATAAAATCTTATTCTTAATACGGTTTGCAACTTGAATTCTAGATTTTTTTTGTAATTTACTGAAGGCCAAGGGAAATAACCCAATATAATTTTATTCTTTCTTTCTTTCATGTGTGTGCTCTAATAGGAAAAAACAAATCTACTTGAGTTGCCTCGATATGGAATTACATTGAATAGTGGGTTACCGCCCGTTATTTATATGATCATGGAATTGACAAGGCTCAAATTGTACAGGGTAAGCGAAAGCTAGCCAACCCTTTATTAATATAATCATAGAACTTACAACCATTCAAATTCTATAGCACACGCAAAAGCTAGACGAGGGTATGCCCATATGAATGGAACCTTGCTCCTTCTATATTAACACAATTTGAAACAATTATAACATTGCCCAATATTGGCATTATTTATTAATAGCCACTAGTGGATTTCACTTTGCACACTATGCTTTAAATCCTTATTTTGTTTGAATCCTTTGTAGAATCGTTCAACACTTGAAAAAAACCATTGTACTTTCATGGTCGATTTTTCTTTACACTTTGTATAATTGAAAAATAGGAAAGTCAAATGAAACGATATTTTCTATTGAGATCGTTTCCTCTCTCTCTCCCCTCCCCCATTTGCCTCCCCATCATCCCCCCCTCTTTCTTTATACCCTCTCCTCCCCTTGTTTTTGTGATGTTTTAAATTTTTCCCTAGTTACAATACTAGTTTCCCAAAGATACAATTTCATGTATTTGAGGCTTTCTCTTATGTGATCCCTTCCAATCATTCTTTGGGACTTGTGGGGTTTAAAGGAGAGAGAGAGAACATATATGAGGAATGTAGTTCTTTATCAAGCATTCATTCTAGTGAAAAATCATATAGAGTAGACACATCACACAAAACTTCTTGGGTGAACATTGCATTATACATGGTGTGCTCCTTGGAAAGATTGTGCAACTTCATAGATGTTTGATAATAATAAAAGGATAAAATAGGGCCCCAATAATATCCTTTTTATTTGTGTTCTTGCAAGATATTTTTTACTTATTAGAGTTTTGAAGGAGGTCAATTTCCCAAAGATTTATATAGACTTTTGGAAAAATGAGTGATATTTTTTAAGCCTTGAAGTAAACAACCATGATCATCATATTAGATTTTTTTGGAAAAGGTTATTTGTTTATGTTCATTTATTTGATGGTATAGTGAGAGTATACTAATCATTTTGGAAAAGGTTATTTGTTTATGTTCATTTTTAGGTATTTTTTCCTCGTTGTTTGGACTAGCTCTGCACATTAAATATTTTATGATTGTCTTTCCATTTGTGATAAATCTAATATACCTAGAAAATCCCATTTTTTCATTTAACACTACATCACAAATAAATGTTTATGCAAGTAGCCTAGTCTGATTTCACTATTTGATATATATTTAGTGTTGGAAGCACAAGAGGCTGAGAGGGGGGGTGAATCAGTCTGTTAAAACTTTAAACCATCTCCATTCATCATTCATTACCAATCAGATAACCATACAACCATATAAGTGTTTAGTTAAGAATTGAATACACCATACACAAGAACAAGAGCAAGAGAGTACACAAAAACACCAAATATATGTGGGAACCCCTAAAGGGGAAGAAAACCCACTAAAACTTTGTTGATATTACTCACAACAAAGAAATTTAGTGGAACACCAACTTCACAAGGAGCACCAACCCTACAAGGAGCACCAACCGCTAATTTAGTGAAGCACCCACTCCACAAAGAGGCTACAACCCCCTAGGATGAGCAAACACAACCTCAACCACCTGAAAAATGTTTTATATCTGATTTTGTTGCTGCCACAACTAATGGAGATCACATATTCAACTCACAAACACTTGCTCAAACCCTAGGACTTCAATCTTGCATTATTTTCTTCTTTCTCAACTTGTCATAGCTCTAAACACATGCAACCATTCTCTCTAATATTCCTCAACATTTCATGCTCTTCCTCAACCTTCAAATCATGCTCTCATTCCTGTAAAACAATTTCCGTTGGTTTGCACTTTTCCCTCCAAGAGCACTAGTTCAAAAATGAACACAAAACATCACTTTTATATAATTTTCTTTCTTCTAACCTAAAGGAGGTCGGTCCTACACCTTTGGTTCGATGAATGCATCATTAAAAACATCCCATAACTTTATCAAAACAGTCATAAGTGACCCAAGTAGGTCGGCCTAGCCAAAAATAATTTTTCATGCACCAACAATCCTCAAAACCTTACCATTTGAATGAGAAAAATCCCCTCATTTCAAAACCAAGGTTAGTCAAGCTCCCATATTCATAAAACATGAGTAATATATATTTTAAACAATAACCATGGTCGAAATTTACATTAAATAATCAAATTATTTCATTTAATGGGCCCACTGGCTATTTACCTTCTCAAAACAGTTGTTTCTAACAACCTGATTTTACCTTTGGGCCTCAAGACCACAAAAAAACACTTCAATTATGGCATGTGACCATTGTATGGAAATGGAAGAACATGTACAACACATCTAAGCAAGTTAGAGCTCATGAAACATCCCCTGGTTCAAACCACAACAATTTTTGTCTTCACCAAATCAAACTGCCCAAAAATATGTTTTCCAAACTTAGATAATAAACACTCTTGTTGATACTTTCAAGACTTCTAAATGCACCCACTAGATGAAAACATCACCCCTCGTAACTTTCTAGATGATATCAAGCTTCAAATAGTCCATCTCATGCCTCAAACAACTGAAAACTTCAACAAGAACAAGACTTTCCTGAAATGACAGCTACAAACGTCTACACAAACCAACCTAAAATATTGACCAAAATACCTCATCATGAGATAAGCCATGCCTCATTCGAAATCTCTCTGAATTAAATTTCTATAACATATAATAAATTGTTCCAACTCCAATAGGAAGGCCTTCAACCAATCTAATCTCTACAAACTACTTTTATCCTTTCTTGGACTCAAGAACTAACACTTAGCCCAACTTGCTCCAACATATCAAAAACCACTCCCAAGCTTAACCAAAGCATGTAACATACTTAAGCATGATTTATAATCCATAAATGACTTTCACTGAGCTTGAAAAAATCAGAAACATCATTTTACTCTTGAAGCTACTTGCACCTATCAACACCAATCTAGCACTGCGATAATATTTCACTAGGAGCTCCTCATGCTATGATTATTTCAGTAATGCACAACTTTTGGTTTGGTGGTAGTAATCTACAAACACAGTAACAAACATAACACAAGAATACCATGGTCTATAATAGAAAGGAGTGATGACATATCTGAAATACAAATGTAAATTATATTATTAACATGATATTGTTACAATCTCACCAATGAATTACTCTAAGTGTTACCAATTCCACTTATCTTCCAATAGTAACTTTGGGAGAAAATTCACAGTTACACATTTTGATGGCTTCCTTAACGACACCTTCACAATGACTCCTTTATTCATATAATAATTATTACAATTTTATTCTATATTAAATGAGGCGGGTGGCCTCTCTATGTATAAAACTTTCAAGCTTATCCACCCTATCTCTAAGATAGGATAGAAAATCTCTTCCGGCTAATCATATTTCAAGCACAAACTCTTATCTTTACATGTAGGATTATCTTCTAAGATAAGATAAACATTATCATTTCACATGGGTTCTACCTTTCTAGATTTTATACAAATTAAATATACAAAATATTTATAACATCACTCTTTGTCATTATTACAAATATAATATTTCTAATTCTAAACTATGTAGACCTTACTTATCCACTTACCCTAATTTTGACATTTTAACATTACCGGGACCACTTACGACAAATATTTACTTTTTACCACAACATTACTATTGTAATTTGAATATTACCGTATTGTACTTTATTAGTGGTGTCATACTGGTAGCGTCGTTATCTTCTAGTGGACCTTACTACTAATTATACTTAACAACACCTTATTCATAATACATACATTAATTAAATAGAAATTATGGAAGAAAATTCTAGTGTTGACATTTTCCCCCTTCCTAACTTCTACTCCGTCCTCAGAGTAGACTATTATGGACATTCTGAAGTTGGTGCCTAGAAAATATTTAAGTTGTCATGGTTAACCCATTTTCCTAAGGAGATCCTCATACTCAACATATGTACTAGAGGGAAGATTTGTGCTCACCGAGAGTGGTTGTGGCATTTGGACCAAAGGTGTTAGTGTAGGCTCCACCTTAGCAACAATTTCCTTGGGTTCTTCTTCCATACTTTCTTCTTGCCTTCTTGCAATCTCCTTTGTTTGTTCAAGGGTCATGCTGGACGATCATACTTCACTCGTTGTCTAATCTTTGGCTTCATCCCAAGAATGAAGTGCTTACAGAGAAGATTATCCACACCATTCATCAACCCATTTGTTAATCCTTCCTTCCGAATATGGGCATCGAGCTTCCTCCTTAGCTCTAGAACATGAGCATGATAGTATCCCTTGATATTCTCCTTCTCTCCTTGGGTTAGCTTTGTGATCTCGATCATGAGATCTGCATATTTCTATTGTTCACCAAATTCTTCAAGAAAACTTTCAGTTAATAAATCCATGAGTTTTTAACATTATCACCTAGTGTTTCAATCCACTTAAGGGCTTAACAATAAAAAAAGGTACGAAAAAATTCAGTCTATTGTTCCCTTCTTGTGAGGCCATTACAAATGCAAGATCATTTAAAATCTTGAATGAAAGAGGGAGCATCTTCATTAGATTAGGCTGAAAAAACTGGAGGATCTTTCCCATTTTCAAAGGTAACCACAATGAAATACCAACCCACAAGTACAATAAAAATGACTTATGTGCACAAATAATTAGAATCACTATAATGGAAAGTGACTTTACACATTTCTATAGTAAAATAGGAATGACCTCAGTAAACTTATATTTACTATGGTAAAACTTGACTTACTGTGGTAATAAACTGACTTTACTGTGGTAAACACTATTTACGATAAAAAAGTGAAATTATTGTGGTAAATACTATTCACGGTAAAAAGTGAATTTACTATGGTAAATACTATGCATGGTAAAAAATGACTTTACCATGATAACTACTATGCCACGGTAAAAACAAGGTTACTCTCCAAATGATTTCTGACTAAGGGCTGGGAATATCTTTCCAGAAAATCCACCAACGAGGAATGGTCCCGGCAACGGAACCAAAATGTCAACACCAATCTGACACACTGATAATAATTCACTAGGAAATCCTCGTGCTATGATTATTTTAGTACTGCATAACTTTTGGTTTGGTGATAATTATTTGAAAACACAATAGCAGACTAGGTACATTATTTACCTTTATTGTATTTATCATCACCCACTTATGTGTGTGGATATTTATTTTTATTTATTTATATATTAGGGGGATATTATCTAGTTGTTAGGTATATTTCACCTCATGATCTATGGTATTGACTAGTTATTTTCCTTGATCTATGGTATTGACTAGATCCTTGATGTCTAGTCCTCTCACTAATCTATCCTCTTGACTAGTTCTTTGATGACTAGTTATTTCCAATTTATGGCTTGATCTACGACCTTGACTTATTCTTAGATTTTTATTCTTTGCCTATATGAGCAAGGCCCATTCTCTTTATATTTCATTGAGTTCCATAATAATATATGATATTGTTGTTCATTTGTTTGCAAAGGTAGAATGTAAAGTTATTCTGGTCGAATTAATTTCATCTTATTGATCGTGGTGTTTGATTAGCATCTATGTTCTTGGCTTGGCACAATCTAGTTATCGTTCATTTTATGGTATCAGAGGAGGAGATTGTTATTGACATTTCTGTAAGTTTTTTTTTGACATCACTTTATCCTTATTACAAATATAATATTTCACCCATTCTTAATCCTGTAGCCCCTGGTCATTCTCTATGGTCACCATGAGGGCTTTGACATTGTGATTCCTTACCAGTAAGTGCTTAACTCGACCCCTTTCATATTTACCTTTGGTGAAGGAAAGAGCATTTTTATTGTACTTTGATTTTACCATACTGTACATTATTGGCAGCGTTTGTACTGGCATGTCGTTATCTTATTAGACGCCACTAAATTATAAAAAAACATTGTATTCCTTTTACATACATTAATGAACTATAAATTATGGAGTGCCATTAGGTGTGCAAACCCATTAAGCGACAAAAAACTTGTTTTTAGAGAACTAACTTGGCAATTATCCATTAGAGTTACATATGATTTTTGAGATATTTGAAATATCAACTTGATAAATCCACTATTTTTGAAGCACTCATTTGAATACAGTCCAAACTCCTACTGGGGGGCTCTTGCAAGTACCTGTTTGTAGGGAAACACCCACTTGCTAAATTGTTGAGTTCATTGTATTTAAAATTTTGGTCATAGATCCTTTTGAGGATCACCTTCACCATCAGGCTACTGATACATCAGATCATGTTGAGATCCATTGTTTCAACTCACATAATTACCACACATGGAAGCCAAGACTTCTCATCTCCTAATTTATCAGTATGTTCAATAATGATTATACACTCTTCTCACTTTAACTTCACTCAGAATAACTAGTAACTTCACTAGAGAATATGAAAACATTTACAATAGTCACCAATAAGCAAATATAAACAAGCATGACTGAGTGTACATGACCTTTGACCTTAGGAACTTCAATGAATCTTTAACAATAACTCATTGTTTCATTTGGACAAGTGAATGTGAAAGGTCTTCACAAAAATTGCCTTAAAATATAGTCTTTTTGCATATTGACGTGTATCAGTTATGCCCTCATGATCTGTAGGATTCTTCAAGGCTTCTCTGGAGTCAAATGATGAGAGCCATGCAAAGCTTATGAAATTCCTTACAATCACCTCATCTTACATCATGAAGATTTTACCCCCATCAATTATAGTTTTGTAACTTACCAAGATACTAGCATTTCGTCTGACATAGTTAAAGGTTGGAGTCTTTCTTGAGATGCACAAATATGAAGAGTGTGTGACACTTGATTCTATCTCATGTAAGAACATTGATAAACTCTTCAATTTCATTCCATGATCTCTCTGACCATACCATTACTCTCCATTTCATCTACACATGGATGCCTCAGGTGAAGCGCATATTCAGCACAATGCCTTGACTTATCTAACATTTTGCACAAGACTTACTAGGGAGAGAATCCAAATTGTCTCACCTTGAGTCTTGAGGACCTCTCAAAAGGAATTAGTGTGAAGCTAATATCTAAGGGAAAGGGAAAATGGAGGTACTGAGGAGATCTGCACCATCTGATATGGGCCTTCTCCATCTCATCAGTGCTCATACAACCCAAAGAAGACTCCTTCCTTCAACCTTTCAACCAGTCTTGCGATCATAGTCCTAAGAATGACCTTTCAAAGCCTTACATGCAGCAAGTTTTGTATCTACTTTACAACTTGAGGAAGATGTATTGTGAATAGGTAGATCATCTACAAGTGATAGAGAGTGGCAAGGCTTAGTCTTTGCAGTTCAAGAAATCATGCAAATTTCTATCTTCACTCCACCTCCTTCTACCTAGCATGAAAAAGCACTTAATGTTGCACCTTCAAAGAGTGACCAAGAATGCACCACTTATAGATACCGTCCTGGGTTATGGATTCTGGTCAACTCTCATTACATGAATTCTTCCAAGGGAGTCTTTTGTGTTCTACTTATCAGTACCATAGAGTTGATTCATTTCATGGAGACTGAGGTTGGAGATTCTTCCTTAAGATCTTTCTGTCGAGGGAAAAGGCATGCACTGATACAGACTTGCTCTTCTAGCACTTCCCTTCAATTATAGCAATGGAAAATGAACTCAATGTTCACTAACATATTTAAAAAAAGTATTTCTCTATATCAAATTTTTCATCCATTCCCATGAGATATGTATGAGAAATATGGTGCATGAACATCCTATATTTGATTTTTTTTAATGAGGATTCTAGATCAAGAAAGGACAAGGAAATGATATTCACCTAAAGCCCCATGATTGCAAGAATGAGAAATCATCTCAGTTTCAATTGATGTCACTCACTTGGTATTGTTCTTAAACACTCATTCAAACATTATAGTGTGATCACACGTCAAAGGATAAAAGACATTGCAATCACCTCATTTCAGTCCAACAGGTGGCCACATGAAAAACATCTCATCCACAGAGCAATCCCCTTTCTTCAAGGTGAAGACATCTCATAAGTGACAGACAATCATAATATGGTTTAAGCATCATGGAATTGATTCTTGGTCACTTAGGTGAATTGTGTAGGCCTAGAGGAGTATGTGATTCCCATATCCTAACTCCTACATTGTGATCGGAGAGAATCATCATGTTCCCATCACAATATAGTCCTCGTAATAGTGTTTCTAGACACTTATCTGATGCTCTGGAATGTTTTCATGTCTCACGGAAGGAGGAGATTGTGATCATAGTGTAATATCATATGCATATAACCCACACAATATCTCTAGTAACCATGCCATATCCACTAATTTCTACAATTGAATCCTCCATATAAATTATAAAATATCAACTGACAAGTGCACATCATATCTCAATCCAAACTACTCATCAAAAATACATACCAAATTATCAAGAATTTTACCATATAAAATACTCAAACTACATAAACCTTTTTAGCTTAATTACATTAGTCCCTAAGAAAAAAACATAATTTTCCTACTACCTCAACCACCATGGAAAAATTCCATCAACCATCCTAGTGATCTTCTCAAGTATGAATGCCATAAACCATGTTGAACGCAACCATTATAACATGACAAAAAGATGTCTATCTGAGGGGTATGCAACCTTTTCTAGAATTATATTCAAAAAAATAACCTAATGACTCTAAAAATCAAAATTCTCCCGAACCCACATAGAACATGACATAATCTACATTTTGACTATCCTTGGGGTGAATTTCACTTGCAAAATTTTCCCTTGAACATATTTACCATTTTTCTCCTAGCTACTCTTTCCCAAATTAAAAACAACGCCTACCATGGTATTTTCACCAAAATGTGCCCCATCTCGACCACCTCAACTGCCACCTTGTACTCTTTCCATTATCACTAAAATTTCTAGATTTGGGTATCTCATAGTTGAGATTCTCTTAATCTCAATTGGAAAAGTGACAAATGAATTCCTCTATTTAGTATTTATAGAATTTCTTATAACTGGTTTTCAAATTTATTCTCTTATGATATTCAAACCTTTATAAACTGGTTTCAAATTTATTCTCTTATGGATATTCAAACCTTTATAAATTTCAAAGGAAAAATCCTAAAAATATTTCATAAATTATTCCACAACAATGGAGGAAATCTCATCATTTTGATATAATACATGTGCCCTTATTAAATCCCAAAAAAAATGCCCATTTTGCATCATTTCAATGCTCAACTACATTCTTCTCGTGGCCTCCTAGTAAGTTGATTTATGTCCTATATTACTAGTTATCTTATGTGTTAATTTTAATTCTTTCTTACTCACGGTTCAAAACATCTTTTGCACCTTCCATACGTAATCCAAGAAACACCGACAAGTATGAGGTAGGTATATTTCATTTGGTGGAGTTCATTATTTCCTTATAACATTTTAATTATTGCTTTACTTTTAGATTTTAATTTTAATTTTATGAGTTTCATATATATTTTCCCAAAGACCATCATGTTTTTAACTATTGTGACACACATGATCTTTAGTTTGTTATGTGTATATACCTTATTTTTGGAACTTGTTAACCATTTATTTTATGTAATGGTTGTATATGGATCTTCCTCCTAAAAGGGTGCCTAACGAGGCCTACTGAGATTGGGGTGTGATCAGAATTTATCATGTGGGATAGACCACAACATTTGAGATATGTCTCTATTGTGACATAGTTTGCTTACCCTTGCCTCATTTCTTACCTTTTTCACACATTATATATATTATGTCTACTTATCTCATTATGTATATGTGTGTATGTTTTCTTCACACTATGTCCCTTCTTTCCATCACCTTGGACCTTCATTATTTATCTCTATTTACTTTTTGGCTTTGACCTCACATTTTTTTACCCTTTTGACCTTAGGGTTACCCCAAGTATGACATTATCTCCCATGGGCGATGGTTTCAAGTTTTTTTTCAATAGATGACACCATCACTGGTTTGTGATGGTGTCAGGTATATTTACCCCAACATATTTTTATCAAACCAATAACAAACAACCATTTTTATCACATATGTAGGTATTTATATCTCACATATTTTCTACATGTTGGAATTAGAACCTTGGAGATTACCTCTTTTGCATTTGGCTCACCAAAGTGAGTTGGGAATGGAGATATTCTTAGTGATATTTCCCCTTCTCCGCCCATAGTGATAATCACTTGGTGATGTTGTCTCTAGGGAGGAGAGGATTATGCATCAACGGTCACACACATGTTACATGTAAGTATCTCTAACCCTTCTTAATCTTTTATTTTAAACATGTATGTTTTGTTTTGGTCATTTATTACTATAGAATGAAATATATGTGTTTTTTATCTATTGCATTACCTTCAAATATTATGCCACATGGATTTATCCATCCCTTGATTACTCTTTTTCTGAACCCTAATAGGATACCTATCATTATCCTATGTAAAATCCTTAAAAACTTATCTATCATAGAGTTATGGTCACTATCCTTTATAGTTATAACACTAATTCTCATTTAGAACATTTTTATCTACATCATGTGTCTATACTTAGATTTGGTCCATATATTTAAGAACCCATTTAGGAACTTGTATTTTTGTATTAGACCCTCCTTGTGCAAGTTCACAATGGGATTGTTAATCTATTTACTTTATATATTGTTCAACAAGGTGTGCATATAATACTACCGTATTTTTTCATATTGTACTTTCTCTACAAAGTACACATCTTTGTCATTAGGCTCACATTAGTTATACAAGTTAACATTGAAATTAAATAAGGTAAGCCTTATAAAGTTGTAATTGTATTGCAAGATGATGATGTCGTTATAGGAATTAAGGGAGAGTACCTTGGTGATCCTAAGAAGGGAGTTAGTCCCCCTTTACAGTAGCTTATGGAGTAACCTCTCAAGAGTTATCATATGGTAATTCTTTCTAATATTTACAAGAATTAAAGTATATTATTATAATATTAATCTGTGATTTTGATATTCAACTTTGTAGACTAGTAGTTTATTATGAAGGAATATTAATAAGAGTAGAATTCACATACAGTTAACCCAAAAAACCTAAGAAGATTAATTTTGTTTTTCCAAATTTCTTAAATTTAGTGTCTAATAAAAAATGTTTTGAAATTGTCTTCTCTTAGTTGTAGCTCATATCCTATTGCATCTATTTACATGTTTTGGAATCATCTTTACTTGGTTGTAACTCATATCCCACCACATTTGACCCACCTTCTTTGTAATTGTTTGGGACGTCTAATTCATCTTCTTCATAATGGCTGCGTAGATTCTGCTCACAAGAATAACAAAAGGAATTATAATAGTTTATGGTAGCTTTTGAGTAAATGTAGAAGATCTAAAATCATGCCAATAACATGAAATAATATATAACTGATTAATTTAAAGGCATGCTAAATATGTAAATTTTGTTAGCAAGATGTGTAAAATTATAAATATGATATTTAAAAGTTATGTAAAACTTAGAAGTATGTATTTTTGTATGAGAACCTCCTTATGGAATTTCACAATGGGATTGTTGATCTATTTACTTTATATATTGTTCAACAAGGTGTGCATATAATACTATCGTCTTTTTGCAGATTGTACCTTCTTTGTAAAGTACACATGCCTTTGTCATTAGGCTCACATCAGCTATACAAGTTAGCATTGAAATTTAAAGTAGAATCAAAATGCTGAAAAAAAATCATTGGTTGTTGGAAATCTCATTTTGAAAACACATACAAAATGTTGAACATTAAGCCTAGGATTAAAAATACAACACTTAAGTCGTCCTAGTCATTCTCTATTGTTGTGAAATTCAGGCAAGCAACCTTCGCACATGTAACATCTCTCATGAGAGCTAGGACTATAATTTCAATAAAATTCAACATCATTTTATAATTTACAATATACTAGTTTTACTTTTGTGGGGTATAAAATCATGACAATACTAAAATATAAACACAAATTATTGATCTCAAGTCGAAGATACTCTTCATCACTTCTAATTACATGCAACTATAACATATATTAAGGCTTGACTAAAATATTAGATAATAGAAGAATTAATCAAATGTTGTTAATAATATCAAATCTTATGTCTCCAAAGAAAATATCAAGCCTTAAATATTAAAAAAATAGAAGAATTAATCAAATGTTATTAATAATATCAAATCTTACGTCTCCAAAGAAAAGATGAACAATGATGACATATTTTTAAATAATTTATATTTTAAGATTTGTTTAGTGTAATATGTGAATGCCGTATAATTTGCAAAATGAATTTTAGATTCACTTATGTGATTCACAGATCTATTTATAGGCTAAAGGAAATACCCCAATAAAATCTTATTCTTAATACGGTTTGCAACTTGAATTCTAGATTTTTTTTGTAATTTACTGAAGGCCAAGGGAAATAACCCAATATAATTTTATTCTTTCTTTCTTTCATGTGTGTGCTCTAATAGGAAAAAACAAATCTACTTGAGTTGCCTCGATATGGAATTACATTGAATAGTGGGTTACCGCCCGTTATTTATATGATCATGGAATTGACAAGGCTCAAATTGTACAGGGTAAGCGAAAGCTAGCCAACCCTTTATTAATATAATCATAGAACTTACAACCATTCAAATTCTATAGCACACGCAAAAGCTAGACGAGGGTATGCCCATATGAATGGAACCTTGCTCCTTCTATATTAACACAATTTGAAACAATTATAACATTGCCCAATATTGGCATTATTTATTAATAGCCACTAGTGGATTTCACTTTGCACACTATGCTTTAAATCCTTATTTTGTTTGAATCCTTTGTAGAATCGTTCAACACTTGAAAAAAACCATTGTACTTTCATGGTCGATTTTTCTTTACACTTTGTATAATTGAAAAATAGGAAAGTCAAATGAAACGATATTTTCTATTGAGATCGTTTCCTCTCTCTCTCCCCTCCCCCATTTGCCTCCCCATCATCCCCCCCTCTTTCTTTATACCCTCTCCTCCCCTTGTTTTTGTGATGTTTTAAATTTTTCCCTAGTTACAATACTAGTTTCCCAAAGATACAATTTCATGTATTTGAGGCTTTCTCTTATGTGATCCCTTCCAATCATTCTTTGGGACTTGTGGGGTTTAAAGGAGAGAGAGAGAACATATATGAGGAATGTAGTTCTTTATCAAGCATTCATTCTAGTGAAAAATCATATAGAGTAGACACATCACACAAAACTTCTTGGGTGAACATTGCATTATACATGGTGTGCTCCTTGGAAAGATTGTGCAACTTCATAGATGTTTGATAATAATAAAAGGATAAAATAGGGCCCCAATAATATCCTTTTTATTTGTGTTCTTGCAAGATATTTTTTACTTATTAGAGTTTTGAAGGAGGTCAATTTCCCAAAGATTTATATAGACTTTTGGAAAAATGAGTGATATTTTTTAAGCCTTGAAGTAAACAACCATGATCATCATATTAGATTTTTTTGGAAAAGGTTATTTGTTTATGTTCATTTATTTGATGGTATAGTGAGAGTATACTAATCATTTTGGAAAAGGTTATTTGTTTATGTTCATTTTTAGGTATTTTTTCCTCGTTGTTTGGACTAGCTCTGCACATTAAATATTTTATGATTGTCTTTCCATTTGTGATAAATCTAATATACCTAGAAAATCCCATTTTTTCATTTAACACTACATCACAAATAAATGTTTATGCAAGTAGCCTAGTCTGATTTCACTATTTGATATATATTTAGTGTTGGAAGCACAAGAGGCTGAGAGGGGGGGTGAATCAGTCTGTTAAAACTTTAAACCATTTCCATTCATCATTCATTACCAATCAGATAACCATACAACCATATAAGTGTTTAGTTAAGAATTGAATACACCATACACAAGAACAAGAGCAAGAGAGTACACAAAAACACCAAATATATGTGGGAACCCCTAAAGGGGAAGAAAAACCCACTAAAACTTTGTTGATATTACTCACAACAAAGAAATTTAGTGGAACACCAACTTCACAAGGAGCACTAACCCCTAGTTTAGTAGAGCACCAACCGTAAAAGGAATACCAACCCAAAATTTAGTGAAACACCATCTCCACAAGGAGGTTATAACCACATAGGATTCACCAAGCACTTGAATTGTAGTCACTTCAATAATAGGCTGGTCATCTTTCATCAATTCTAGATGCCACAACTGATCTTGATCTGCTGATTCAAGTCACAAACAGCTCTCCAAGTCTTTCAACCTTTCTTATTTCTTCTTTTCTTATCTATGGAAATAAAGTCCTAGTAGGATCCCTAGAAAATAAATACCTTCTTCCTTCTCATGCTTTTCATAGGTTAGTAACAAATCTCACTTGATCTGAAAGAGGTTAAGACATCAGTATCTCACCCTTAAGAATCAGATCAACAGGGAGTCACCACTAAGGAACTCCCATCTTAGGTTGTGTAGATGTCTCCTCCATGCATATGATCTAGCTCACCATGTTTGTTAGCACTAGAAACATGGAAATTTTTTATGCCAGACTCTGACTTTTCTCTAAGCTCAAAGGATTTCGGTCAATGAAAGCTAGTGCAGTTTTACCAATGGATCACTGAAAGAACATGTGCACATACAATTGGAGTATATACAGACAGTGTACAAGTTACCCAAGTATGTCGGCCTAGCATAAAATCCTGCAATTCACTATCCAAAAATCATTGACAACAGAGCTAGTGCAGGTGTGGGTACCCAAATTGATTCTCCTTCAAAGTTTGAGCAACATCACAGGTTTAGCAGGAAACTTAGAGACAGATCAATCATGATGAGTACATCATTTATAGCTGGGGATGGGATCTAACTGTCCCTTAGTCACACAAATGTGGAGAAATAGATAGCACCAATCAAGAGGATTTGATCTAATGGATCTCAATATTTTAGGTTGTGCCTTTCTCAACAACTATTGTTAAGAGAACCCTTTTGTAGCCTGTAAGAAATTCATAATAGGACCATGGATATATCCTTAAACTAAACCAATGAAGTTGTTAAGTAACCACTAAATGTAAATTTAAATACTTGTATAATCACATGCAACACAAATATAGCTCTCATGAAACAATCACTCTAGATAGTGGAGATATTCCACTAGGCCAGGTTCAGGCTTCACCAAAGACAAGCTGCCCAAAAACCTGATTGTTTTCCACAATAAGTTTTGGCAGTAACTACTCTTGTCTGTCACTTTGTATACACACATGAAATAGATTAAAGGGTAGTATGGATAGGATTCAGTTATTTTGAACTTGCTATTTGGTTGGTAGGTGACAGCAGGATACTCAGTTGATTTGATACCTCAAATATTTCAGAAGTTTTGCAATTATGGAAAACTAAACCAGCACTAGAAAAAATATTCACTACTCAACCGAATTTGTTTCTAGAAACCATATCAATATATGCATTCAACATGAGGCCTAGATTATCAATTTTTCATACAATATATGAGATTTCTAATGCAAAGTATCAAGTTGGAACAACCCAACAAAACATCAAGATCTAAGTCCAATCATGCTCCTGAGGTACACCTCATAAGCTTACCACAGACTGCTCCAAATTGTCCCAAAACTGCCCTGAGAGACCAAGTGATTTTAAATAGGGCTTTATTTGCACTTTTTCATCACAAACATAGATGAAAGTTATTCTAAGAAATGAAATCAATAGATGCCATTGAAATAAATTTCACAAGGAAAATTGAGTACCTATACCTGATTTGAGACAGATTTTCTCCTCAAGATTGGAACTCTTCAGGATAAAGACAAAAAATTTCTTGTAGAGCCCACGTATAGAAGTAAAGAGCTATCATACATTTTATGGAAATATGGAGAATTCCTCATACAACATAAATTGAGTTTCACTTAAATTTATTAGTAGGGGAAAGTTTCTAGAACAATCTCAGATCTTGTACAATGGTTGTTTTCTGACAACCACCTTGACCTATGATCAAGGTCTTAGCCAGGGTTTCAAAGAATATACTTCTTAACGCTTCTATGAATAAAAGAATGATGCTCATATCAAACTACCTTTAAAATGTTTATTAACATGAAATCATTACCGATCCTTCACATCCAGAATTTACTCTATGTTATAAGATCTTACTGTCCCCATTTAAATATGGGATAAACATCAAGCATCAAAAGGTTCATGGCGTTGCTTGAAAATCGCACTTCTAAACTGACCCAGTTTTCTACACACTTGTCTTATACATCCTGATTTCTCACTACTTCCTTCAGAATGCCATCTGAAGAAGTTGCTAGGGGTGCTCAGGGAGGTAGATCTATTCAAAAAATCTTATACAGGCCGCATAATCACCTTATCTCTAAGATAGGATAATAAATCTACCTTCTGTTCGCCAACCAGTGATTTTGCACCCTAATTTGTCTAAACTTCTTGGTCTCACATTGTTATGCTTTTAAGAGAAGATCAAACCTATGCATTTAGACCGACCCGATAAATTATGACCTAGACTTTTCAATGGCAAAGACGTCTCCAATCTACAAAATGTTTAAAATCACTCCTTGTCCTTATTAAAATATAACTCTGCTCTAATTTTAATCATGTAGGAAATCTAATGAACTCTACCCTGAACTCTGACATTTTAGGAGATTACTTAGAAACCATGCCTGGAAAAATCTGACTATTTACCACAACATTCATATGTTGACCTCATTACCATACTATACATTATTAGTGTTGTCATACGTGGAGCGCATGTTAATGACTTCTATCAAAACCACTAGGCTAAATTATACTTAACAATAATTCCTCATACATGACATTAATGAAATAGAAATTACGAAGGAAAATTTTCATTTTTCTCTGACACACACCACGCATTATAACACTGAGCTTGTGACCACAACTGTGTCAAATTATGGTGAATACAGCTAATAGGAATATCTCCAACATGATAGGAAGAGACGTTTCCTTCAAGATACTTGTCTTTCACAACTCCCTAATTACTTCATACAAAGTGGAACTGCAAATTTCTCCCCGAGAGTCTAACTGTTAGACTAGAGGGAAGATTTGTGCTCACCAAAAGTGGTTTAGGGCTATTCTAGACCAAAGTGTTGGTGTAGGCTCTACCTTAGCAACAATTTTATTTGGCTCTTCTTCCATGTCATTTCTTCTTGCCTTTTTGCAATCTCATTGCTCGTTCAATGGGTCAGTTGGGTGGTCATACTTCCCACTCGTTGTCTGATCTCTGGCTTCATCCCAAGAATGAAGTGCTTACAGAGGAGATTAACCATGCCATTCATCAACCCATCCGCTAATCCTTCCTTCCAGATCTGGGCATCGAGCTTCCTCCGTAGCTCTAGAACATGTAGCATGATAATCCCTTATCTTGATCCTTCATCTCTATTGGGATAGTTTTGTGATTCGATCATGAGATCTCATATTTCTATTGTTCACCAAATTCTTCAAGAAAATTTTCCTAGGCTATTAATAAATCTCATGAGTTTTTCACATTATCACTTAGTGTTTCAAACCACCTAAAGGCTGAACCATCCAAAAAGGTAGGAAAAAATTCAGTCCATTGTTCCCTTCTTATAAGGCCATTACAAATACAAGATCGTTTAAACTCTTGAATGAAAGAGGAAGCATCTTCATTAGATTGGGCTGAAAAAATAGGAATTTTTCCCATTTTCAAAATTAACCACAGTGAAATACCAACCTGCAAGTACAATCAACAATTGACTTATGTGCACAAAGTTTTGGACTTGGAATCACTATAATAAAAAATAGAAATGACCAGGGTAAAATATGGTAAAACTTGACTTACTGCGGTAAAAACTGACTTTACTGTGGTAAACACTATTCACAGTAAAAAGTGAAGTTACTGCGATAAATCGTATTCACGGCTTTACCTTAGCTCATGTTCACCTAGGTACATTATTTACCTTTATTGTATTTATCCTCACCCACTTATGTGTGTGGATATTTCTTTTTATTTATTTAGATATTAGGAGATATTATCTAGTTGTTAGGTATAGTTCTTTCCTTGATCTATGGTATTGACTAGTTCTTTCCTAGATCTATGGTATTGACTAGATCCTTGATGTCTAGTTCTCTCATAAATCTATGGACTTGACTAGTTCTTTGATGACTAGTTCTTTCCATGATTTATGGCTTGATCTACGACCTTGACTGGTTCTTAGATTGTTATTCCTTACCTATATAAGCAAGGCCCATTCTCATTGTATTTCATTGAGTTCCATAATAATATATGATATTGCTGCTCATTTGTTTGCAAAGGTTTATGTAAAGTTATTCTGGTGAATTGCTTTCATCTTATTGATCATGGTGTTTGATTAGCATCTGTGTTCTTGGCTTGGTACGATCTGGTTATCATTCCTTTTATGGTATCAGAGCAGGAGATTGCTATTGACATTCGTCTGTAAGTTTTATTTTGCAAATAATTTTTTTATATATTCATATATTTCAGGATTTGCTCATATTTTGTTGTTGCATGCATTTTTATGCAAAACAGAGGCTTCCATTGGATCCAGAAGGTGGCAAAACCCTAAGATCGACTGTAAACTCGACCATTTCGGGAGGCAGTCATTTTTTTGGTTTTTTTTGTTGTGCAGAGAAACATACTAGATTCACCTCGGATTCGTCATACGGAAAAGGAAAGCAAGAAAAAAATTTATGGGTTTTGCTGGGTTTCTTGAGATCTGATCTGGGTATTTTTGTTGCGGCATAGCATTTTCGGTTTGCGTGCAGGAGGTCTTTTTCGAAAAGACGTTTCTTTCCTTTTTTGGCAGGGGTCCACGGATGTTGTGCACACGATTTTGCTATTTCAGGAAAATCCGCAGACTACTATTTTGGGCAGCGAAGGTCACTTTCAACACAGTCCAGAAATAGTAGTTTTTACCAGAAGAAGCAGTTGGATGTGACTTTCTCGAAAACCGACACACCCCAGAATAGTAAGTTGCACACACCCATTGAAATCCTTAGCCCCTGGTCATATGGTATGGTCATATGAGGGCTTAAAGCTTGTGATTCCTACTAGTAGGTGCTTAACTCCAGCCCCCTTTCATTTTATTTGTGTGGTGAAGGCAAGAGCATTTTATTCTATTTTAGTGGAAACTAAAATAAATAGTAGAGCATAATATTGAAAAACTTGTATCTTTTGATCGGTAACTCGGTTTTGAGTGCCATTTTTTGCAAAAGTGCTTGTTTTTTATGCTCTTTCCATTGGAAATATTTATTTTGAGAATCACACTATAATTATAAAGTGCCATATTGTAACACGCACTCATTATAAAGTGCCAAAATCTGGGGGGGCTCTTGTTGCATTGTTTGGGGGTCTTGTTGCATTGCTTGGTTCTTGCATTTCTTTTGGTGATTTTTTTTAGGATGGCATCTACTACTTCTACATTAGATCATGTTGAGCCATTAACAACACATAATTACCACACATGGAAACCAAGAATGGAAACAATAATTAAGCGGAAAGGATTATGGGCTTTAACTTCTTCAGAACAACCAGTGTTCACTAGAGAATATGAGAAATTTCAGTACCAGTGCAAATTTGATGAGTGTATGGGTTTGATAGGAACTTATGTAAGTGACAGTCTTTTATTTCATTTGGAAAAGTGTGACTCTCCTTTCAAAATATGGGAGAAATTGGAGGATTTATTTGGTAAGGTGGATCATATGAGAGCCATGCAACTTGAAATTGAGATCACCTCTCTTAATCCTGAAGATTTTCCAACAATTATAGACTATCTTACCAAGTTCAAGCATTTGTTGACACAGTTGAAGGGGAGTGGAAGAGATAAGAAAGATGAAGAGTGTGTTTACTTGATTCTATCCAAGTTGAGAGGACCATTCCAAATTTTTGCTTCTACCTTTTTCTCTAGCATGGATGCCTTAGGTGACACCTTCAAAATGCCTAACTTAGAAACATTTTGTGAAAGACTTACTAGGGAAGAATCCAAATTATCTCACCTTGAGTCTTCCACCTCTCAAAAGGCATTAGTTGCATCTAATCCTAAGGGCAAGGGAAAACCAAACAGTAAAACCAAATCCACACCTTCTCCATCTCAAAATGCTCCTAAACCCAAAGAAAACAACTCAAAACCCAAGGAGTCTTCTAAATCCAAGAATAAGTCTAGCCGTTCATGCTCTTTTTGTGGGGGTAGTAATCATGAAGAAAATAGGTGTTATAAGCGAATGCAAGCCTTAGAGGATGCAGTCAAGAAACACAAAATTTCTATCTCCACTCCACCTCCTTCTAATCAGCATGGAAAAGCACTTAATGTTGTTGGAAGATCTCAGTCACCACTTGCAGACAATTGGGTTATAGATTCTGGTGCTTCTCATCACATGACTTCTTCCAAGGAGTCTTTTGTTTCTCTAGGTTTGAGTTCTACTTCCAAAATTGAGGTTGGAGATTCTTCCTTTCTTTCTGTTGAGGGAAAAGGTGATATACAACTTGATGGTGGCAATATCCAAGATGCACTATATGTTCCTAACATCACTACAAATTTGCTTTCTGTATATCAAATTTGTCATTCTGGTCAAGGGAAAACAGTGACTTTTACACCACATGGGGCAGAAGTAAGAACTTTGTTGGAGCCTTATTCACTTGTTGCTCAGGGTATTGTTGATCATAGTTCTAGACTATATCACTTTGAGGGTTTTGATGACACTTCTTCTATAGGGACAGGATTGGTTTCTCATTCAGATTCAGAGAGTAAGCTTTGGCATGAAAGATTTGGACATCTCAATTACAGATATTTGAAGGAGTTGAGCACTCATGGTATGGTAGATGGTCTTCCTAGAGTTTCTTGTCTTGAGGGAGTTTGTCATGGTTGTGCATTAGGGAAACAACACCAAGATCCTTTTCCTAAGAATTTGTCTAAGAGAGCTTCTTCACCACTTGAGCTTGTGCATAGTGACTTGATGGTTTTTCCTACCCCATCTTTCAATGGAGCTAAGTATGCACTTACATTTATTGATAATTTCTCGAGGCGTACTTGGGTTTATTTTCTCAAGTACAAAAGTGATGTTTTTTCACACTTCAAAGTCTTCAAGGCTTTGGTCGAGAAACAATCTTCTAGTAGCATAAAGAACCTTCGCACTGATAATGGGGGGGAGTACTTCAGCAATGAGTTTTCTAAATTTTTGGCAACTCAAGGCATTATTCACCAGCATTTTGTTCCTCATACTCCACAACAGAATGGATTAGCAGAAAGGAAGAATAGAACTTTGAAGGAAATGGCTAACTGTATGATGCATTCTAGAGATATACCTCCTATCTATTGGGCAGAAGCAGTTAATTGTGCTAACTATATTCAGAATCACACACCACACAGAGCACTTGAGCATTTGACTCCAGAGGAAGCTTGGTCCAACACTAAGCCAGATGTCTCATTTTTTCGAGTCTTTGGGAGCCATGCTTGGGCCTTTGTGCCAAAGAAGAAAAGGAAAGCTTTGGATAAGAAGAGTAAACCCTTGATCTTTGTAGGGTATTGTGAGGACATGAGAGCTTATCATCTTTTAGATCCTGATACACATGATGTTCTTTTTCGAACACATGTTCAGTTTGATGAGCATTTCACTCCTCATGATTCTTCATCTTCTTCCATTCCTTCTTCTTCTTCATCTCATCTTGAGGATCCTTTCTTTGAGGAGATTGATGAGGAGGTTATAGATGTCATTGAGGATCCTATTCCCACTGATGTTGTCACTATGCCTAAGTGGGCTCGTACTACAGTTTCTGAGGCAACACCTTTCATAGAGGATCTTCCACCCACTAGGCATCATCACGCACATTCTACAGGTTCTGGACTTTTGTGTCAGGTAGTTTCTGAGGATCCACAGTCTTTTTCAAAGGCTCATGGGATACAGGAGTGGGATGATGCGATGACAGCTGAGTATTCTTCTTTGATGAAGAATCATACTTGGGATTTGGTATCTCTTCCTAAAGGAAGAAAGATGGTTAGGTGTAAGTGGGTATACCGAACCAAATACGCAGCTGATGGGTCCATTGACAAGTATAAGACTCGTCTTGTTGCAAAGGGTTTTTCACAAGTTGAAGGTATTGATTACTCTGAGACTTTTGCACCCGTTGCCAAGATGGATTCTGTACGCCTTGTACTTGCTATTGCTGCATCACAGGGGTGGCCCGTATACCAGATGGACGTGAAGAGTGCCTTCTTACATGGAGATCTACAAGAGGAAATATATATGGAGCAGCCGGCTGGATTTGTTCAGGATTTTTCTCTTGTTTATAGGCTCCGAAGGTCTCTCTACGGTCTCAAACAAGCCCCTCGGGCTTGGTATGAGAAGATGGATTCCTTTCTTCTATCTACTGGTTTTGTTCATTGCCACTCCGATCATACAGTGTATCTCCAGCATGTTGGTGAGGATATTGTGATACTTGTCTTGTATGTTGATGATCTGTTACTTACTGGCAGCTCTTCTTCCCACATTCAGAGTATTCAGAGGGCTCTTTCTACACAGTTTGACATGACAGATCTTGGGCTATTGCATTATTTCCTTGGTTTGCAGATTTCTCAGACAGATTCAGGGATTCATTTGAGTCAGCAAAAGTACACCCATGATCTTCTTAGGCACTTTGATATGGCTGATTGCAAGCCAAGTCCATCTCCTTTTCAGTCTGGAGTTACTCTTACATCCACATGTACCACACCACTTTGTGATCCTACATTGTATAGGCAGTTGGTTGGGAGTCTCATGTACTTGACCCATACTCACCCTGATATTTCATTTGCAGTAGGGCTTGTATCTCGGTTTGCACATTCTCCTCATAGTAGTCACTGGCAGGCTGCTAAAAGGATTTTGCGCTATTTGCATGGCACTTCCCACTTTGGCCTACACTACACTAGGGGCTCTACTCAGTTGGTTGGGTATACAGATTCAGATTGGGCAGGTTCTATTGATGACAGGCGTTCCACTTCTGGCTATCTTTTTTGTCTTGGTTCTTCTCCAGTTGCTTGGGCGTGCAAAAAGCAACAGGCTATTGCACTTTCATCTTCAGAGGTAGAGTACAGGGCAGCAGTTACAGCGAGTCAGCAGATTCTTTGGCTTCGCCAGTTATTGACAGAGTTTGGATTCCCACAGGATTCACCGACTGTACTTTGGTGTGACAACCAAAGTGCAATTCACATTTCTCGCAACCCAGTTGAGCACCAGCGGACCAAGCATATTGAGATACACATCCACTTCATTCGGCAGCACATTCAGGATGGAGTTCTTTGCTTGGAGTACCTTCCGACTCAGCAGCAGGTTGCAGACATCTTTACGAAGCCTTTTGCATCACCTCGCTACCTTGAGTTGCGTGGAATGCTTGGGGTTTCAGAAGTTGTTCTTGGGGGGTGTTCGTGAGAACATCTTCCTTCTTCTTCTTCTTTCTCTTTCCTTATAGCAGGATTCTTTCCTTCTTTTGGTTCGAGATTTCTTCATGGATATATTGTACATGAGTACCTCATCAGGCCTAGTTGTCCGGGACTCATACTGTGGACATGCCACTTCTATTTTGGCCCCTAGCTTCACTTGAGGGGGGGTGTTAGAGTAGGTATTTACCTTAGCTCATGTTCACCTAGGTACATTATTTACCTTTATTGTATTTATCCTCACCCACTTATGTGTGTGGATATTTCTTTTTATTTATTTAGATATTAGGAGATATTATCTAGTTGTTAGGTATAGTTCTTTCCTTGATCTATGGTATTGACTAGTTCTTTCCTAGATCTATGGTATTGACTAGATCCTTGATGTCTAGTTCTCTCATAAATCTATGGACTTGACTAGTTCTTTGATGACTAGTTCTTTCCATGATTTATGGCTTGATCTACGACCTTGACTGGTTCTTAGATTGTTATTCCTTGCCTATATAAGCAAGGCCCATTCTCATTGTATTTCATTGAGTTCCATAATAATATATGATATTGCTGCTCATTTGTTTGCAAAGGTTTATGTAAAGTTATTCTGGTGAATTGCTTTCATCTTATTGATCGTGGTGTTTGATTAGCATCTGTGTTCTTGGCTTGGGACCTAGCTTTTTCCACTCCTCTCTTTCTCTTTCTTCTCTCGAATATTAAGTCTCTAAATAGAATTCTTTGGTGGGGAATTCATTGTAAAAGGTTGTTTTTCATTCTTCTTCTCTGCCTCCCCCTCTCTTTTCTTCTCCTAGAGTTGAAAGTGGAGTTTAAATCTTCCTCCCCTGCTCTGTAAATGGCATTTTTTGTTGCTCTTGCTCGTGTATGATGCTTTGTGGTTCTGAAATTTTTAAAGCAATAAAACTCGATTTTTGTGATGATCTGTTTGCATCCATCCTTTGCTTTGTTTTCATTGCATCACTCTTTCCTATCATCGTTCTGGAGTATTATGTGCATGTTTTAGATGTTTCCTTCTTATTTACTCATGGGAGTATGTGTTCATGTGTGTTATTTTAGAATATGTACCTATTGTGCAATCATGGATCTAGTGGGAATTTTCATGTCTGCTTTGAATTACGGTCATCATTTCAATTTCTCTTCATCATCATTGTTCCCAATTTTCTCTCTTGGTCAGAAGATCATCATTTCCCCTTGTTTTTGTGCTATCTCCATCTCAATTTCAGGATTCCATTTATTTTATTGCATCTCCTTCTCACCCTGAGTCTGTTGGAAAGTTTAGATTAGAGTTAGATAGTTGCATTGTCAATTCACTAAGAGTAGCTTGTAGCAGGTAGATTAGTAAAGTAAAGGAAGTTGGCCTTCTTTGAAGGATCATGTCTCAGTTTGCAAGTCCCACAACTTAGAGACATGATCCCATGTTATCCCTATCACACCAAATGGCCCTAATTTAGAAAAGCATTTCCATAACTCATTTGGGGGTGTTGTAATTTTGCAGCTCCAACAGGGACTCTGGGAGCAACTTCATCAGTGAAAAATTTTGATGGATTCCTTAACACACCTTCAGAATGGAATGATTTCAGGGTTGGCATAGAGTAATTATAGGGAATTGTATTATATATTAGGATGAAGGATATGGCCTCTCTATTTATAGATGAATTTCAGTACTTGGATCCATGTCCTTGATAAATCTAAGAAAGGACTAGGAGAGTGGAACAAGCTCCGAAGCTGATATCATATAGCAGGATCTAAACTCTTAGCTCTTACATGAAAGCTTATCTTCTAAGATAAGGCACTAGCATGCCTTGAAATCATTTTACATGGGTTCCTTGCCTATTCTAGATCTTTATTCATTTTAAATATAGAGAGATAAGTTTATGAAATCACTCCATTGTCATGAGGGAAGAAATGTAATTAGTGTGGGGTAATGTTGAAATCATGTTAGACGCTACTTGTCCACTTACCCTAACTTGAACATTTTAAGGATTATCGGGACCAGTTACAGGCAAATGCATTTAGTGGGGTGCCAGAAGTGTGTGCTATGGGTAGGATAAGGTGGTGTGCACCATAGGATAGATTTAGTTTAGGACTGTAGCCAATTTTGCTAGTAGAACGGGCTACTACTAAATAGAAAAAACATGTTGGGGTGTGACCCAAGTACAGACATTAATGAAGATAGGAAGACTTATAGTGGCTAAGTAAGAGCTATTTTTGGACACAAAGTGGAAGATTAATGAGTCACCTACCATGGTTCGACCCTAAAATAATAGGATTAAAGAAACTTCTACATACCATATCCAATCTTCATGTTTTATATACCATTGGAAAGAGCTCTAAATCCGCTTCACAAAATAACTTTAATGGAGTACTAACCCCCCTATAGCTCCTGCAATGTCAATTTTACTACAAGTTGCTCCAAACTACCCCAAAAACCAGTCATCATATATAGGGCACACTTTGCACTTTTTCACTTGAACCGTGATTTGAAATCTTCATGAACATCTAGATTAACTTCTGGTCTATCATTAAAGACAATTTAGTCTTTACCTCATTTGGAGAATCTTTCCTTAAACTACAACTCTTCATAAACAAGCAAATTCAGGTGGGGCCACATATGACCACATGCTCTAACATACCTTTTTGAAAGCTTGAAGAGTCCTCAACAACATAAAATCATCAATTTTTCACTAGCAATCAATACTGGATTGATATACTCACTTTTCGGCAAGTTGCTTCTAGCTAGGGTTTCTAACCACTTTATCTTCTTAATGATCGCTCATAAAAACGTGACAATAAAACCACCTCATTCTTTTTTTGAAATATGCATAAATAACCTAAGAAGTTATGCCAAAGATATCAAGTCCCTATGCAAATCATACAGTTCACAAAGAGCATCAGAATGTCCAACTTTGTTATAAAAACACACTATAACTTACTCGGTTTCACTAAAACTTATATATCTTCAAAAATATTTTTCACAATGACCTAAAATTTGGCATGAAGCACCATGACAACCTTATCTAACTATCCATTCTCACAATATAGCCCAAATATGTCTCAAACTCTCCAACAACAGCAACTTTCTTGTGCTTACCTACATGTTTTTCATTGTTTGTTTCCCAAGGACCTCATAGAAGCACCAAACCACTAAATGTAGACTTGAAACTTACCATACATGCCTTGTATACCATCACCATGTTGCTACCATGCATCAAAAATAATTATCAACTCCATTTCTCATACCTCCATACCATCTTACATGCTCTAGGGCTAAAAACACGTCTGGAATGACCTGACTCAACAATGAATAGACCATGCTTTCCTCATGCAAACCCATAGATACACATGACACATCATATGGACCATGTATGACCTCATGAAAACCTCCAATCACCTCGATGTAGCTCATACAGTGACTCATCTCACTAGACCATGCACTAGGACCTCCTAAAACACACCAAATCCTGACACTACCAATCAACTTTCATGTTTGACCACTGAATGACACCACATGGAGACTCATACCATACCATGACCCCCTTTTCCATCAATGGGGGTTGACATCAATGAAAACACTACACAATGGCCAACATTTAGATCTTATTTACATAAATGACATAGACATGGTTAGGGTGATCAGTGAAGAGTTACCTTAGACCACAAAACCTTTATAACCATGTGTGGAAATCATGCAAGTAATGCATACAATAACACAAATAGAATTCAACAACAAAATAACAGAGATCAACAAGCTTTATTCATATACTTAATGAGGAATAACACAAATAGGTCGATCACTGATGATGCAATCATATTATCGTACTCTGCTTTAAGCTTTAAGCTTACATTCGCAATGCTTTAATTCATAAAGTTGAGTGGAAAAAAATCTACAACAATAATGATTTATAACTTGAAGTATATGGCTCTCTAAGAACAAGGGGTTTAGAAAGATATTGCATATATGAGTAAATGAATTCCAACAACTTGTTGTTGTTCTCGTACCCCAACTGAAAATCAACATTATTTCTTTAAGGACAGATGTGTAGAATCGAATGACATTTATCTGCTGATTAATGGGATTCATAATAATCTTCCCTCCAATAGCTCTGCGGTCTTCCCCTATAAACCTACGTAGTTGTTTTTGCGGCTCTTAGGAGGACTTCATTTTTTTTGATATTTGAGACCTTTGTAGGGTCCAACTTCATCTAAGTTTACGCGGCTCCTTGACTAGACAATAAATCCTAACTATCTTATTGATAGTACCCCCAACATCTGCCACATTTCTAATGCCTGTTGAGTCTGACCTTCATAGTCTCTGTTGACTTACGTGAAAGACTCCTTTGACTTGCAATATAACTAGATGGTCAACTAGACATCTAGTATCAATGAGATTTCGCGGTACATATGTCAATGCGCACATAATATTGCGCATTATATCATTTATCATTGTCACCAATAAGATTACAATCACAACCCTTTGAATAGTGTTTGTCGCTGAAAATGTGTGCCCAAGGGTGCCAAATGAGATTTGGCATCTCAAGAGAAAAAATTGGAATTCCTTATAGGCATGGGAACTTGGTTCCTTGAGGCAAACCTCCAGAGAAAGTTGACCCTTATTATGACTAACTAAAATCTATCACTTGTCTAGAATCTAATCTACCACTTGCAATCGAAAAAATTAGGAAGAGGAAACAAATGAGTAAAATAAACATAGTGATACACCAAAAGAGTTGGGGGTCTCTCCCTCTGAGTGTATATCAGACACAATGAAACAAAATCCTACAAAAACTACATATACAATGAATCACAAAGAATAACAGAGAGGTAAGACATAATAATATAACAATAAAGGGTGGATACAAGCCGCAATGAGAATTATATTAAAGTTTGGAGTATGCACAATTTTTTATATGGATAATAAAAGGTATTAATGTATTTGCAAGACTTATAAACAAAGATCTCGGAACTTAGAAGCTCAAATCCTTGAAAGAGCAGAGTAACTTTACATTCAAGGAGGAACCTTTGACAATGAGATCATATTGCTATATGTAAGAAGAAAGTAGGAGAAAAGGTGAGGCAAAAGAGAATAATATTTGGGTCCTTGATATTTCCCAAGCCCATCTTTTGAATATGATGTCAAAAGAGTCACTTCAACAGGCTTGAAGCATATTCTAGTGTATCTACATAACTAGAAGAGAACGTGCTTGAGATATTCATGAAAGGGGTCCCACTAACACCCATTATTTTGATTCATAGTCCAAGAAAGTGGTCAGTTGGTGCTTATGATTTCCCACAACATTAGAAATATGGATGATAACAACCCAAAAAGGATTTCATGTTGAAGTACTTCATCAAAATATTTCCAACGAGCCCAATCTTTCCTAATTTGGTGGTCTCGATCAAAAGATATGGTTATTTGAAACTGTACCACATGTCGTTATGCACAGTTCACAGCCACAAGGCAATCAATTTTAAAACTCACAAGTGTACCTTGTCACTCATCTCCTCCTTATTGGCTACTTCCTCAACTTGTGCCTATTGGAACTATGTCAGCTCAGCAGACTTCAAGTTCGGATTTTGTGACATGTGGCAACTCGTGCTTCACTACGAGCTTTTGGCTCTGCTTCCATTCTCTCTCGCTATTTCATTAACTCAATCCCTCCGGCACCCAAGCTTTCATGATGGGACCACATGTTAAGTCATGATTAGTTACGAGCTTACGTAGAATGGTGCCACATGACATCTTGTGATTAGCTATGAGTTTGCATGGATTGGTGTCATATGCCACCCTGTGATTGGTTATGGGCTCACGTGGATTGGCACCACATGACATCACGTGATTGGCTACGGGATCGGTTGGATTGGTGCCACATGTTAGCCCATGGTTGGTTACAGGATCACATGGGTTGGTGCCACATGGAAGCATGTGATTGATTACGGGATCGCATGGATTAGTGCCACATGACATCCTGTGATTGGTTATGGGTTTTGGGTTGCACCTATTCCTTAGCCAATTTCTTGATTTTCATGGCATTTGACCTCCCATGATAAGGCCACATGGTCCAATCATGAATTTGTGGCTTTGGATCCTTTTTATGCCTAGGTCAATTTTTACAACTACCCAACCTTCGACCTCCTGTGATTGGAGAAACATGTTGCGCTTTGGTTGGTTACAAGCTCTGAGGTTGGGCCATTTCCTCAATCAATTTCTCGACCTTCTTAACTTTGGCAACCTCTAACCATCCAATATTGGACCATGCATCGATCCCTAATTTCTTACAAGCTTTGAGCCTCCTCTCTTCTCTTAGTTGATTATGTCTCAACTAATCCTCAAACTCAATCAAAAGATAAGCTAAGTGAGCCTTTTCTCCACTTAACACATAAATATCTTCTATATTTAAACCCAACCACTCCATCTTTTTGAATGTGGGATTAGTTACAAAGAAAAAACAAGGGAAACCACCATTATCAAAACTCCAACATGATTGTACAAGTCAGGAAACTGTGAAAAATTAACGGTAAAGCTTCAAAATCGTCCCAAGATTGACTGCAAAGTAAATTAGGATTGAAATTCATCAAGGGTTGATTATAAATTCATGCAAATAATCCAATAATATCTCAAATCCAACTATGAAACCGTGCAAAGTTGAAACTACCTCACAATGACCACAACTTCATGACAAGAGTTCAAAAATGCCGCAAAGGAAACTTAGAACATATGTGGAGCTTGGGTCTAGCCACTAACACCATTGGCAGAGAATAAATGAAATCTTAAATGGATTGGAAAGATGTCAAATGTTGGAAAAAGTGTGTCAATACATTCAACTTCTACTAAATCTCTTTCAGGGGTCATGAGCTTTGAAAATTGTAAGAACATCAAAAGGAGACAAAGGAAGCATGAAAATGATGTGGTAACATAAGGGCAATACATTTTGGTTTCTAAAAATAGGACTGACGTTCATTTTGGAACCATTTTTAGCGTCTTACAACATTCATTTTCTTCCTAAATATAAAGTCCAGTAGCCTTAAAATCCATTTGGCAATAGAGGTTGTACTAAACACCTGATTTCTCATAATAAAAAATTGTTAGCCTCCAAACCTTCCACTTTTGGGATTTTAACCTTGGAACACTGCAAGCAACCTCCAAAAATATCCTCAGATAATGGCTCACAAAGCTTATGTACAAAACAAAAAATACATACAATTTCCAAGAGAAAATGCAAGGTGTGCAACAACATTTTTTCACAAAAGAAAGGAACTTCTTGACAACCTCAAAATAGTAAAATTGGGTAGAACACTTATGATTTCCAAATTCAGATCTAGAGAAGGAACCCATAGTTTAGAGTTGCAACAAGAAAACAAAGAGACAAAATAGCAAACAACAAAAGGGAACTATCACTATGTAGAAGGGCATTACAGCTAGCTTAGGGATTCTATTTGAAGAATATCTCGTTGACTGAGATGGATATAAGCTCACCATTAACTTTTTCCAATTCAAAAGCATTACTTTCCTTACAACTTATGATTTGGTATGGACCACTCCAAATGGTGTCAAATTTCATGACGTAAGGACTAGGTCTCCTTCTTTGAAGTCTTGGGGATGAGTCTTCTTGTCAAACCACTTCTTCACAACATGTTGGTGATCCTGAAGCTTACCTTTGGTTTCCTCTCTTCTCTCTTCTAATTTGACCAATTCTGCAATCTTGATGTTTCGGGCATCATGGTGTTCTAACTCTAACCTATGAGCTAGCTCAAGGGTTGGAAGCTCTAGTAAAATTGGGAGTCTGACTTCTCTGTCATATATTAACATGAAAAGAGAATTACCAAAGGACTTCTTGGGTTAGATCTTATCTTCCCACAATGCAGTCTCATCTTTTTATGTCATTGCCTCTGATTTTTCTACATGGTCATCTTCATGATCTTGGTCATATTTTTGTTTGAGGATTATGCAAGCCCATTATTGTCAGGATAGTAATTGGAGGATGGTTTTAAGTAAACATCATGTTTCAAGGAATAATCAATAATTTTAGCACCAACAAAATCTTCAACATTATCTATGATTATAGTATGAGGGACTTCAAACCTTGTAATGATGTCTTCCAATAAGTCTACTATAACATTTTCAGGTGTTTCCTTCAAAGGGACTAGGTCAACCTATCTAGTAAAATAATCATTGGCAATTAACATCCACTTGTCACTAGCAACGAAGTCTAATCCCAATTAAGAAAATGGTTGATCTTTTGCAATTGGTTGAAGAGGAAGAGATGTCTTCTTCTTCCGTCCTGTGAAAAATAAACATTCCTTGCAGCCCCTTACCCTATCGAAGAGTCCCATGGATATGTTGAATCGAAGAGTCCCATGGATATGTTGAATCGAAGAGTGCATATGTGAGAAATGTGAGATGTGAATTGCAAACAGGAAAGATTAAGCACACGCACATAAATCTACAAGTTATGAAGAGCAATGAGATAAATGCAAAAGACATAAAATGGCTCCAACATCGCAATGCAATTAGAACTCCCACTAATTGATACTGGCAGTTAAGTTGAATCCACACAACTGGTAAGTTAACTCCACACAACTTGTAAGCTAACTCCACACAACTATTACACCTAACCAAACTAACTCAACAAGTGTAGGGATAATCGATGTGTAGGAATAATCCACAAGAAACAAATAAAGGATAAATAATATCATACACTAACACCCCCCCTCCCCCCCCCCCGTAAGCGCAGCTTAGGTGGGCAGAAAATAAAATGGGTCCCGACAACAAGACCTGATGAGGTACCCATGTATAACGCATCTCTCACAAAGTGGAGAAAAATGAGATAACCCAATGGGAAAAAATTCCCCCAAAAGAGAGACAAAGAATATTGAGGACTAAGAAGTCTCTCTAGAAGCTACAACTACATGTAGCCATCCTGGATCCTATAAGATAGGGCCCATGTGTACCTCCACAAAGAAGAAATAATATAAATGCAAAATGTTGCATGACAAATGTTGTATTTGGTTCCTCTGCAACAAATAATGTCATTTTCGTTTTTGAAGAAAGAAATCCATAGCAATCAAACTGTTGAATTCCTACTCAAGTGGAATGCAGGTAGGAATCAGAACGTAGAAGTATGAAAAATGCTCAAATGTCTCCAAGAAAGTGCTGAAATGTGCCAAAGTCAAATAAGGAATTCCATTCCTATCCAATGGGTAGTGGTGTAACAATTCTTGGGTCTCCTAATAATTAGGAGTTCCAAGGTTCAAATCTTGGCTTCATGTTAGGGCAACCTACTACCAATGGTTTAGATACCCTGGTGATAGGGCACCACAATAATGTGGTTTAATATGTGGGCTAGCCGAGAGCTTAAACTTCCATCCTTAGATGGTTCCATGGCTGATGTGGGTTGGTGATGCCACAAAGGGCTAGGAACCTCTCCCTAGGTAACCTCAAGGAAAAAAAGGAATTCCATTCCTAATTGTACAAGATGGCAATGCAGAAGCACAAAATGAAGGACGGGGAGCAGATGGGTTTAAAAGTACCCTCATTACATCTAGAGATGAAGGTGCATATCCATAAGAGTTGTCAAAGAGAGGACAAACGTCCTCAATGGTGTCATCCAGATCTGAAATGTGGGACTACAAATAAGGACACAATGTCCGATAGAAATGTGTCTCGGTGAGGTAAATCCAGAAGACATGTGATCATGTCTGAAAGGATCAAAGATCATCTCCAAAATAGTATGAAATTGATATCCCAGAAGGGGAACTCCCATTAATGGGGATGTATGAATCCTCTGAAGTACAAATGTGTGAAGGCTCTACAAATGGAAGAGTATCTCCCTATACTGTAACACAAGTAGGGTCTGCGAAAACACATCAGAGGTCTGGAAAAAACTCCTCCCAAAAGGATTTTTCAAAAAAAAGGAGAGAAATGTCTAACATGAATGTATCATCAATACAAGTAGGAGTAGAAGATGCCTCACACAATGACTATGAATCAAAGGTAAATGCAATGAAAAAACGTGGATCACCATGAAATTGTGTACGTGTCTACCTGGTGTTTGATGTATCTTCGATGGTGGGAGAATCATAAGGAGATTCAACATCCTATGAAAGGTGATCGTGAGAGGGAGGATATGTATCCTCATCAATACTTGTGTCATCATAAATAGAAGAATAATCCTCATCATTACAAATATGAACAGGCAAATCTGTATCAACAAAACTATCATCACATGAAATGGCAGTGGAAACAATCTTAAAAGGAGTAGGAACTACAATCTCTGAAAGGGTTGTCAAATAAGGTATGTAGAATATTCCAAATAGTGCAAGGACACTCTTGTGTGCGCCACATGATGGTGGAGAGACATGGAAATTTATATCAGCAAGCGACCAAGAACAATGTCACATGAGTTGAGCTAGTATCTTGAGTTGATATGGGTCACTAGGGGCAGGTACTTGTCGATACAATAATAGATAGAGGTCTTGTTGAGTAAGAATGTGTCCATGCTAAATGCCATCATAATCATCCCTACCAAGTAGAAGTGACAGAGGTTGTGATGCAGTATTAGACCTACAAAGCATAAGTATATGAAACACTTATTCTATCGTGCATCCACAAATGAGAGCAATCAATGCAAAGGAATCATAGGGGACAAATGCACGCTCAGATGGACGTCGAACTCAATCAAAAATGTGTCCACAGAATAAAAAAAGAGATGAGTGTGAAAACACACTCAAGAATGTGAGACATCAAACTCAGCCAAAAATGTGTCTACATGGATTACAGCAAACCTACCTAGAAACTATATTAGGCAACCCCAAAAAATTTGGCACTTTATAAATTATGTGTGTTTTATAATGAAAATATGACCAATGCATGGGAAATGAAAAAATATGAACTTTTGCAAAAGACAGTGCTCAATTTCGAGCTATCGAACAAAAGTTATTACAATAATGATTTCCGCAAATACAGACCTATTTAATTAAAATTGCACTAGAGTGTTTTAAAAAAATGCACTAAACGAGGATGGACCTAGCCTTCCAACCACTCGCTAGAATTGACACGAAATGTAGATTTCAATGGTTTAGTTTGTGAGGGGGAATTGGTCTTTTACCAACTTGGGCCTCACCCTTCGTCTTCGTCTGGCGAAAATACAAGGTAAACTAAACACTTAAGTATTCTTTAAAGCAAATATTCCAAATCGATTTGTCTTCTAAAAGGCATAAAATGCTAATTTTTGAATGCTAAAGTCATAAAAGTTGCAAAATAATGCAAAAAATGAGTACCACAATTTTTCCACTTACACGTGGGCCCACCAAGGAAGAATATGTTTTAAGAGGTTGGTTTTAGGGTTTGAAAACCCTAAATTTTATTGTGTTTAGTTGTATGGCGCCACCATAGACAACAAATGACCACACCAAAGCTTCTTTGTAGGCCCATCAAAGTAAAGCAAAGTCAAAACAAACTTTTGGAGGTTTTTTAGATAAAAAATAGTTTGGGGTTGAAAAAATACATATCCGTCCAAAAAATGCCCAATAAAGATGTTGGGTTGTGTAACACCTTCTAGGAGTTGTAGAAGTCATCTGAAAACCTTCAGATTCCTACAAATAAGACTGAAATGCCTTGTTAAAGCCAACAAAAAGAAAATTTTCAGCTCCTCAGGCGTCTAAAACTCTGTTATAGGTCTGAAACACCCTTCAATCAACAAAAAAAATGTCATTTGCAAGTCTGAACATGCATGTAAAGCAATGTCCATAGGTGAAAACGCTCCTCACATGTATGAATATGCATCCAAGGCATTGCCTCATGTGAAAAAACACCCCTCACAGGTTTGCAAACAATCTTTAATTATGTATACCTCTATATACAGCCCTGAAAAAACCTCCAAAAGCCTACAAATAGGTTAAAACAACTAGCAAACCAGACAAAACAAGCAAATACAACCAATCTACAACTTACAAATAACAATCTCAATTGAGCATAACTCTGATATTATATCAGAGAGTGTCATGGATTTGTTGAATCAAAGAGTGCATTGGTGAGAAACGTGAGACGTGAATTGCATAAAGGCAAGATTAAGCGCGCACACACAAATCTGCAAGTTATTAGGAACAATGAGATAAATGTAAAGAACGTGAAATGGCTCCAACAACACAATGTCATTGCCTAGATTAGCTCAATAATCAAGATGTACATATAGGAGGGAAGTGCTACTACTACCTAGATCAGTGGTGGAGAACTCCCACTAATTGATATTGGCAGTTAAGTTAACTCCACACAACTAACAAGTTAACTCCACACAACTGGTAAGCTAACTCCACAAAACTTGTACACCTAAGCAAGTTAGCTCTACAAGTGTAGGGATAATCCATGCGTAGGAATAATCTGCAAGAAGTAAATAAAGTATAAATAATATCCTACACTAACATACCCATTTATGACAGTCAACAAACATGACAGGAAAGAAATAACCAGCTCTAATAATTTTGGTTGTCGTTGTTTGAGGAGTAAAATGGTTTCCAGAGAAGCCTAACTCCTTGAGTACTATTTCAACTTTGTTGGGTTCAACACACCTGAGTAGGAGACTATCAACATTTCTCTCAAAGAGAAAACCACTAGTTATCTCATAATGAATGTCTTATAACCTGAAGTGTCTCCTCTTGACTCTATTTAAATCTCTAGGTAGCTCACTCATGTTTATATCATTTATCATGCTCTAAAACAGATTTTTTTTTCCATATGTGCATCTGTTGTGACCTTTGTTTGTTAGACAAACACCAACGCCTGAGGAGTCTTAAGATCTTTAGCCACATGCTAACAAAGGGCTCTTGCTCTAATCAATTTACTAGACTTGATCTCCACATCAAACTCCATGATCTTGGTGATCTAAGAAGATCTTTTCTCATTGATCTTTACACTATGTAATATATTGTTTGATGTTATGATAAGTGAAATAAACTTTGATGTTATTGTTTGACAATAGGTGCTTGAACTTTTTGAGAGCTTGGCATAAAGTAAATGTCCAATTTCAACAAAATTATATTTCAACTCATAATATTTGAGAGTCAACTTATTAAAAGCAACGGGTTTCTCTAGACCTTGTTGATTCTCTTGAGTTAAAATGGAAACAATACAATTTGTCCCTCCAAATGAATAAATGTCAAATTCTTCTCACAATTTGGATTGATCAGAGTATGTACTTCAGTTATGGCATGTTTAAAATTGTTTCTGCTCTCCTGTGTCCATTTAAAATCACATTTGTTCTTCAACATTAAAATAATAGGTATTGCCAAACCTGCAAGTTAGTGATGAATCATCTTACAAAGTTTATTTTACCAAGGAAGGTTTGAAGTGCCTTTTTTTATGGGAAGGGAGCGATAAGGCCAAGATGGCTATAATTCTATGAGGGTCTATGGTTAAACCGTTTTTTGACACATCATGACCCAAAAGTTTACCCTCATAGATAGAAAATATACACTTCTTTGGGTCGAGTGATACTCTAAATATCCTAAATTAGTTGAAGGTTTGCTCAAGGTGATCCAGATATCCTATGAATTCTTGAAAAAAAACATTAATATCACCTAGGTAAACTAGGGTGACATCATTTATTAAAGATTTGAAAGCCAAATCTATGGCTCTTTGGAAAGTGACACAAGCATTACAAAAACCAAAAAGCATCTTCAATAGGCATATGTCCCCCACTTAGTGGCTTCTTCAATCATTTTCTCTCGGCAATATGTAGTCCTTAGACCAGAGCTTCGTATTCAACTACATTATTGGTACATTGAATTGGAACATGTGTGAGAAGAGAGTCTCTTCTCTTTTAGGTGAAATCAAAATAACCCTACACCAATACCAATCTTGCACTTAGATACATCAAAATACATCTCCCATATGCCTTCCAAGTTTTCATTCTCTTTTAACAAGTTGGGAGTGTGATTGTTTTCATCTCACTACAACATTTTGACCAATTAAAATCGCAGCCTTAAGTCACATGAGGAAAATTTTGAACCCTAAAGTCAAAATTAAAGTCGCAAATGTTAGATGACTTTACTTAGGGATGTTAGGGTGTCTTTACTAAGCCCCGACATTAGGGTAAGTTTATTGGGGATGTTGGAATGACTTAAATGGTGACTTTAGCAGTGTCTTAAAGTTGTGACATTAAGGTGACTTTAATGGGGACATTAGGATGACTTTAATAGTGTCTTATTTTCCATCTTTAATGCCTGTCTTACCAAAATGACTTTAAGGTGTCTTGAAATATATCTTTGTTCTCAACATTAACTTGACTTATTTTATGACTTAATTGAATCATTATTAAAGTCCCAAATTGAGTAAGAGACAAAAGTAGAATTGTGTATTTAGATGTAAAAGTATCATTTGGAATAGATGTTCAGGTCGAAGAAGATGTTCATGAAGATGAAGAAGACCCACAAGATGAAGATGTTACAAAAGTTGAAGAGCATCAAGAGGATGAAGATGTTGATGCAGAAGATGAGGATGTTTGAGAATTTGAAAAGCAAAGAATTTGAAGCACAAGTTCTATTATAAATAGAAGGCAATGATCAGTAAATAGGTGAATTGACACAAAGGAAAGTTATGGCTACTTAAAGATTAATTGAAAATAATGTAAATGTGTCATGCGATATATTAGATGACATTGAAAATGATTTGAATTAAGAATTGTATTTTTTTGGAATGTATTGTAATTTTGGTGTTTATGAATGTGTTATCCATATGTCGTGATTTTGATGTGTAATGTAATGTTGGTGTTTATGAATGTGTAATGGATGTGCCCTACTTTTGATGTGTATTGTATTTTTGGTGTTTATGAATGTGTAATGGTTGCACCATAATTTTGATGTGTATTGTAATTTTGGTGATTATGAATATCTAATGGATACACCCTAATTTTGATTTAATTTCCTTAAATTCACTAAATTTCCTCTAAATTGACATTTTTAATTGGACATATTTTACCCAGATTTCTCCTAGTTTGACATAAGTTACCCTAATGTCCCCTAATTTGACCTGACGAAACTTGATTAGACACCCGAATTTAGCAACTTAGAATGACACTCTAACACGACATCCTTTTCCCTAATTTTCACTTGTTTCCCCAAATTTGATCTAATTTGACAACTTAGAATGACACACTAGAAGGACACTCTTTCCCCTTATTTTCAGTCGTTTCCCCAAATTTGACCTAATTTGCGCATAATGACACTTTGACACCTGAATTTGACAACTTAGAATCACACTAACACGACACCATTTCCCCTAATTTTCACTTGTTTCCCCAAATTTGTGATTTGGATCCAGCTGCAAAAGGTTGAAATACCTCCAAAACACACACAAATTGTTTGCAAAAATATCAAAAGCTTCAAAATAGTTTTCTTCTCATTCCAGAATCCACACTAATCTTTTACATCATTACAATCTTCCTTTTATTTCACATTATCTCTAAAAAACCCTAAAATACCAAAAAAACCTAAAATGCCAAAAATTAGCTATTAGTAAAACACCTCGGATGGGCCCCAAATTTTGCGTACAAAATGTGCCTTCATAATTGAAGGCTCGCACCAAATTTTGGATTATTCTATAAAGCATAGCAAAAGTTATTAAAACTCCAAGTTTAGACAAAAACCAAAAAAATGCTTCAGAGCCAATTTTAGACCACTAGAACGAAGGAATCCAACCCTGAAAATATGCTGAAATGGAAACTTTTATAAAAATGTTGGTCATGGCATATTACTAATCAAGATCTACCACCCTGAAAATTTTCAAGACGATCCAACATTCATATCAAAATTTATGGCCTTCAGAAGTTATGCTCCCGCATCATTCTACCCTAGTTAAAAGAATTTTGCTCTTGCGAATTTAGTTGATGAAATTCATCCAATTTTCGATTATCAATCTTCTTCAAATCCTACTCAAAAATCCAAGTATTTTCTTCCTGCTGCAAAACTTCCCACTGCACCAAATATCTGTTGTAGCTCCCATGTCTAGTAGTGAGTGTCTTTTGGTCCAATGACACGCATTACCCTTTCCTTTTTCTTCTTCGGCATCTGATGCTCCTAGTTTATTTCTTCCTCCACAACATTTTCCTCATGACCTGGAAACTTATATAAGTCAAAAACATTAAAAACTTGTGAAATAGCAAAGTTTTCAGGTAGCTCCACCTTGTAGGCATTATCACTCATTTTCTTCATAATCCTACATGGCCCAATCTTCTTATACTTTAGTTTATTATATGTCCCCTTTGGAAACATCTCCTTTCTAAGATGAACCATCACCATATTTCCTTCTTCAAATAAATTTACTCTCCTATTGACATCAGCAACAGATTTATATTTTGCATTACTAACTTTCATATTTTCCTTGACTTCTTCATGCAATTGTAGCATGTGTTCTGCAAATGCTTCTGCATCATCACTAGTTTTATCTTCACCAAGTAGCACAATCAGATCTAGGAATCCCTTGGGGTTCCTACCATAGACAAATAGGAAAGGAGACCTCCCTGTTGACCTGTTTACCAAGTTGTTATAAGAAAACTTAGCTTGTGGTAAAGCCAAATCCCATTGTTTTAGCTTTTCTCCAATTATGCAATGTAGGAGATTTCCCAAGCTTTTGTTCACTACTTCTATCTGCCCATCAGTTTGGGGGTGATATGCACTACTGAATTGTAGTTATGTCCCCATTTTCCTCCACAAAGTCTTCCAAAAGTGACTAAAAAACTTTGTGTCCTAATTTGAAGTGATCATTCTTGGAACTCCATGTAACCTAACCACTTCTGAAAAAAACAAATCTACAACTCTTGAAGCATCATTAGTTATCGTATAAGAAATGAAATGTGTCATCTTAAAGAATCTATCAACCACAAAAAAGATAGAATCATTCCCTCGTTGTGTGTTAGGAAGTCCTAACACGAAATCCATACTCAAATCAACCCATGGCCTTGTAGGGACAGGTAATGGCATATACAGCCCAGTATTTTGTGCATGGCTCTTAGCCATTTGGCACACTCTACATCTTACTACAATCCCACTTATGTCTCTCTTTACCTTTGGCCAATAATATATTTCTACCAAAAGAGCAGTTGTCTTACTTATACCAAAGTGTCCAACCATCCCCCCACTATGCAATTCTCTTATAATATTTTCTCTCATTGAACCAACAGGGATCTACAATTGTTTTCCCCTGAATAAATAACCATCATACATCAAATATTCAAAAGAACCACTACCCACTGTAGGGTCCTTACATTGTCTCACAACATCACCAAAATCTGGATCACCTTCATACAATTCCTTAACTACATCAAACCCTACTACTTCATTTTCCATTGTTATCAAAAGCGCTACACGCCTACTCAAGCCATTAACAACTTGATTCTTCTTACCCGACTTATACTTTAAGGCAAAAGTAAATTCTTGCAAAAATGAAACCCACTTTGCATGCCTATTATTTAATTTCTTCTGTGTATTTACATACCTCAATGCTTCATGGTCGGTAAAGACTACAAATTCCTTCGCTACCAAGTAATGTCTCTAATGCCTTAATGCTTGAACAATATCATAAAATTCCATGTCATAAGTAAAATATTTCCTCCCGACTTTATTCAGCTTTTCACTTAAGAATGCCACAGGTCGTCCTTCTTGACTCAGTACAACTCCAATCCCAACATGTGAGGCATCATGATCAACCTCAAAGACCTTGCTAAAATCTGGCAATACCAAAACAAGTGCCTCTGACACTTTCTTCTTCAACAATTCAAAACTATATGTTGCTATTTTGGTCCAATACAAACTCATTTCCCTTCGTACACTATTTATGGGTGCAACAATGCTACTGAAATTCCTTATGAACTTCCTATAAAAAGTTATCAATCCATGAAAACTACGAACCTCTGTCACATTCCTTGGAATAGGCAATTCCAAATTCGCCCTCACTTTTTCCTCATCCATCCCAACTCCATCCTTTGAGATAACAAACCCCAAAAAAACTAGACTTTTCTGAAGAAACCTACACTTCTTTAAGTTTGCATACAATCTCTCTTTTCGTAACAATTCTAACACAAATTTCAGATGTAACAAGTGTTCTTCAATTGTCTTACTGAATATCAAAATATCATCAAAATAGACAACCAATTAATACCAATTGATGTGGATCTAGTTGCAAGAGGTTGAAATACCTCCAAAACACACAAAACTATTTGCAAAAAAACTAAAAGCTTCAAAATAATTTCTTTTCACTCCACAATCCACACTAATCTTTTACATCATTACAATCTTCCTTTTATTTAACATTATCCCTAAAAAACCCTAAAATGCCAAAAATTAGCTACTAGTAAAACACCTCAGATGGGCCCCAAATTTTGCGTACAAAATATGCCATCATAATTAAAGGCTCCCTCCAAATTTTGGTTTATTCTATAAAGCATAGAAAAAGTTATTAAAACTCTAAGTTCTAGACAAAAGAAAAAAATGTTCGGATCAATTTTAAACCACTAGACGAAGGAATCCGGCCCCGAAAATATGCCGAAATGGCAACAACCTTTGTGCAAAATTTGGTCATGGCATATTACTAAACAAGACCTACCACCCTGGAAAATTTCAAGACGATCCAACGGTCGGATCAAAAGTTATGGCCTTTAGAAGTTATGTTCCCGCATCAATTTGACCTAATTTCCACATGCTAACATGACACCCTAACATCACACGTTAACACAATATCCTAACATGACATTCTCACAAGACATACTGATGTGACACCTTAACATGACACACTAACACAACACCCTAATATGACACATTGACATGACACGCTAACATGAAACCCCCATGCAACACACTAATACAACACCCTAACACTACACACTAATGTGACACCCTAATATGGCATATCTAACGTTACACCCTAATGCAACACATATTCCATAATTTTGACTCATTTCCCTAATTTGACATAATTTCCCCAAAATTGACTTATGTCAATTTCTCACAATTAGACATAATTTACCCAAATTTATCATAGTTTGACATAAATTCACCCTAGTGTCCCCTTATTTGACCTAATTAAACTCGAATCAACACCTGAATTTGACAACTTAAAGCGACACACTAACACAACATCTTTCCTTAATTTGACCTAGTTTCCCCAAATTCCCCAAAATTTAACTAATTCCCCCAAATTTGACATAATTTTATCAAATTTTGCTTAATTTCCCCAAATTTGACCTAATTTTCTCACACCCTAACATGACATCGTACACAACCATAATGTGACACCCTAACACAACACACTAACATGAACACCCTAACATGACACACTAACAAAACATAAATTTCCTAATAATGTGACACCAAATGAGACACTAATGAAACCTAAAATGACACCCAAATATTGACACTAACATGAACACCCTAACACGACACCTTCCCCTCATTTTGACAATTGTCCCTAACTTGACCAAATTTCCACAAATTGACCATTTAATTAGAATGACACACTAAATACAAGGAATTCATTTGACATAATTACCCTAATATATAGACACTAATTTGACCTAATGAAACCCAGTCAATTTCCCTTCAACACCTAAATTTGACAACTTAGAAATGATACACTCCTAACAAACATGCTTTCCCTAAATTTGACATAATTTCCCTAATTTGACCTAATTTTTAGACCCTATTTAACACTAATTGACTGAATTTTACCTAATTTCCAATTGAAGCCTAATTTCCCCAACATTGACCTAATTTCATAATTTCAATCCTAATTTCCCCAAATTTGACATAATGAAACCTAAATTGACACCCTAATTTGTCAACTTAGAATGACACACCCTAACATTGACACCCTTTTACGAGGCATACTAATGAATACCTAATTTGACAACACCCAAATGTGACACTTAATGACACAAACAATGTCTTAACACCTAATTGAACCACTAACACATAAGTGGAACACCCTAATATTCACCCTAATTTCTGAAACAAAATTTGACCTAAATTTCTACACTAATGTGACACACTAACATGACACATTAATTTTGACTAGTTTCCTTTTGAACATGACACCCTAACAAAAGACCTAATGACACACTAAATGCAACACCTAACACAATTTCCCTAATAAACATTGACATTTTCACAATATTGACCTAATTTCCCCAAATGACCTAATGAAACCTAAATTGACACCCATTTTTACAACATAGAATGACACACTAACATGACACCCTTTCCCCTAATTTTGACTCATTTCCCAAAATTTGACCTAATTTCCCCTAAAATTGACCTAATTTCCCTTAATTTGACCCAATTTCCCCTAAATTTTTGACCTAATTTTCCCTAATTTTACACATATTGACAACCTAAACAACACCCTAATTTTGAACTCAAAATGAAACCCTAACAAACCATATTTCCCCAAAATTGACTTAATTTCCCCAAATTTGACCTAATGATCACTAAAATTGACACAAATTTCCCCTAATGTAATGGTTACCTAGTATTTCCCCAAAATTGACCTAATTTCAAGTTGACACAAATTTAGCCAAATTCTTAGTTACATAAGTTACATCAATTTCTCAATTTCACATATTTGAAATCTGATTTGAAAACTTAGCATGAAAGACACACTAACACAACATCTCTCCAATAATTGATTGACTTAATTTCCACACAGTTCAATGCAACTCATTTGACCTAACGTACACCCTAAAATGACATCTAACATGACCCAACATGTGAAAATCTAGTGTAACACCTTCAGCAACATATTATCATGAGACCAAACATGATACCCTAACATTGAACAACCTCCAACGTGACACACTAAAATAACATATCACTCCCAAAACCCTAACATGAACACCCTAATATTTAAGACATTAATGTGATCCCTCATTTCTCCCTTATACAATAAACTTAGGTGAATTAATATTGAAACTGACTAACACATAACATTCCCCTGTTTTGACCTAATTTCATCAAATTGACCTAATTAAATTAATCTGACATAATTTACCTCAAAATTTGATCTAATTCAAGACCCAAGTTTCCAATATCATTTACCTTTGACTTGTCTAATTTAATCTAAATGTGATCTAATTTCCCCTAATTTGATACTAATGTTTTGGACACCCAAATTTGACATTATATTTAACAAAACACCTTTATTTCCCAAATTTGACTTAATTTCCTCACCTTGAATTACATATCCCCACCAAATTGAATTAAATTCTTGAAATTTTACCTAATCTACCCAAATTTTTCACTAATTTGAACTCAATATTTAGCTGATTTCCCCAAATTCATGAATTTGAACACAATTTCAACACACTAATTGACACCTATACACTGCGTCCACATCCCATAACATGACACCCTAATTTCACAAATGACCTAATATCCTAACATGACATTGTCCTAATGTGACACATTTCATGACACCACTGAAACATGACACACTAACACAACACATTTTCACCCTAACATTGAATTTTGACATAATTGTTTATATTACCCCTTAATACACCTAATTTCCCTGTAATTTGACCCCAAATTGATGCAACATATTGAAACCTAAAAAGACACCCCCTATTTCGACATAATTCTGGCTAAATGACACCTAACATGACACCATTTCCCCTAATTTTGACTTTTGCAAAAATTCCCCTAAATTTGAACCTAATTTCCCAAAAAAATGATACCTAATTTCCCCAAATTTGACTTTAATTTTGTAAAGTTCAAATTTGACCTAATTTCCCTAAATTTGACCTAATTTCCTCTATTTCCTCAATCTAACCTAATGAAACCTAAATCGACCCCTAATTTCTACAACTTAGAATGACACATAAACATGATACCCTTTCCCATAATTTTGACTAGTTTCCCCTAATTTGACCTAATTTCCTGAAATTTGACCTAATTTCCACCCTAAATTTAATAATCCCCTAAATTTAACCTAATTTTCCCAACATTTTACCTAAATCGATGTGACAATTTCACCCAAATATGACACACTAACATGACACCCTAAACAACAAGATATTCCCCTAACATGACCTAAATTCCCTAATTTGCACAAACACTCACCAAAATTGACACACTAATTGGGACACCCTAATTATAACATAATTGCACACCCAAATTGACAAAATTTCAACACTCTAAAACCTAATTTGACACCCAAATTGACATCTAATTTCTACCCCAAACATAATGTGCCAAATTCCCTAGAATTTGACAAAGTTGACCCTAATTTCCCCTAAATTCACATTGACACCCTAATTTCACAACATAGCAATATGACACATAACACAACACCCTCCCCTAATTTTGACTAAGGTAACACCGTTTCCCTTCACCTAATTTGAAAAATTTGACCTAATTTCCACACTAATTTGACACCCTAACATTTGACACACTTAAACATGACATCCTAATGCATGACACCCAAACTATAAACACTAATAACACCTAACACAACACTAATTTCACCAAAGTGACACACTAAATACACAACCTAACACCACAAACACCAACTTCCACACCTTAAACACAACACCCTAACATGACACCTAATGCAACACATTAATTGTGATACCCTAATCACGATAACTAAGTGTAACACCCTAATATGATTTGAAACCACAATTCCCATAATTTTGACCTAATCTCCCCAAAATTGACCTAATTTACCCTAAATTTGACATAATTTACCCAAAACTTGTACCTAGTTTGACATAATTGACCCCATATATAACCTAACATTGACTTAATGAACAATGACACTTAAATATGACAACTGGGACATGTTACACACTAAAACTACACCCTAAATTTACCTAATTTTCTCATTTAACATAATTTCACCTAATTTAAACAAATGCCTTGAAAATTCCACTTAATTTCCCCAAATTTGAGCTAAGTTCACCTCTAAACCACCAGCTTGATACCCTAAAATGACCTAATGTGACATTTACTTACATGATTTCCCAAATTTAAAAACCAATTTTACACCCTAACATGACTAGTGTATGTAACACCCTAACAAACACCAGCTGATACATAAATACCAAATGTGACACGCGAACACACTGCAACACTACAAACCACCCTAGTGTGATACCCTAAACACATATTGACACACACATTAATTTTTGCAAATTTGGCACTAATGAAACCTGAATCGACACCTAAATTTGATACCACATACACTAACGACAACATTAACACCACAACATTTCTCCTAAACAATGACTGTGTTTCCCCTAATTTGACATGAATTTGACACCCTAATTTCACTTGAATTTGACTATAATTTCCCCAAATGTCAACACCCTAATTCCTCCAAATTTGACATGATGAACACTTACATCGACACCTGAATTTGAATAAATTAGACATGACACAATAGTGCACAACACCCTTTCCCCTAACTGTGACCCTAATTTCCCCTAAACCCTTGATCTAATGAAACCTAAATTGACACATAAATTTGAAAAATTAGAATGACACCCTATCACAACACCAAAATATGACACACTAATGTGACACCCTAACACAACACCCTGATAACCTAAATTGTTATAGTTAAACACCCTAAATGAGAAAACCTAATTAACACAAGTGCAACAAGCCGAACAACAAATGTGATACTCTAAACACAAATAAAACACTCTAGACCCTAGTGTAAAAATCTAAACAAAAAAATATGACACACTAAACACAAATGCATCAACCTAAACAACCCTAAACATGATACCATAAACACTATTGTAACATCCTTACAATGACATGATATGACACCACCCTAAACACTAGTGTGCAAGACCCTAAACAACAAACATATACACCCTAAACACTCAATATGATACTATAAACAAATATGATGACACCTAAACCTCCTAATGTGACACCCTAAACACTAGTGTAATTACCCTAAAAACACAACAAATGTGACACCCTAAACACTAGTGCAACTACCCTAAAAAACAAATGTGACATTCAATAAACATTAGTGCAACTGCTTAACAACATAAATTTGGCATAAACCCCAATGTGACACCATAAACACTAATGTGACACCCTAAACACCAATGTGATACCCTAAACACTAGTGTCACACCCTAAACAACTAATATGACACCCTAAACCCCAATGTAACACCACAATAATTAGTGCAACAACTTAAACATTGATGCAACACCATTAAAAAAATTATACCACCCTAAATGACAAATATGACACACTAAACACTAGTTTCATGAATAACACATGACACCCTAACCACCAATGTGAAATTATAAACCCTAGTGTGATATGCTGAACACTAGTTCAATACCGTAAACAAAAAATTGCGACACCCTAAATGCTAGTGTGAAACCTGTTGACGATCATCCTTGGCAGATCAGACCGTCAGAGTCATGGGAATCCTTAGGTTAGTGGGACGTGCACCCTAAGGAGACCTCCAGATTTTAAAAAAGTTGGCTCTTCACTTGGTTGTGAGGTGAGGTTTAGAAATACAAAACAAAACATTAATTTAAAGGGGGGCGATGCACCAAACGAGCCTCCCAAGAGATCAATCGAGACCACAACTGTCTAAAAAAGGAAACAGTGAACAACTGAAAAGGGTGGTCAAAACACACCACAAGTCAAAAAAGACTCACACAGAACACTACTTCAAACTAATTAAGCATAGCTTCAAATATAGTAACAACATTGGAAGATTCAAAGTTTCTATGTGAGAATAAAGGTGATCAAAGACAATAAAGATATGCAAATGATGAACAGAAAATGCCACAGGACATATATATTACTCCAACAATTGTGCACAGTATTACATTTAGAAAAGAGGCAAGCATGTCTGTTACAAAACCCAGGAAGAAAGCTAGAGCTTCAAGACCTCTGTCTTTTACAAAAGAGGGACTTGAGATAGAGAAGTAACATTGATTGATTCCCAAAATTATCTCTAGCTACTTTCATATTTATTTCTCTTGCGTACAATATATATATATATATATATATATATATATAAGAGGAGGAAGAGAAGATAAGAAACCCTCCTACACTCCTTTAAACTTCTTTTAATTATGGAAAATGGAGCAAAGTGATAGGAAAATATTTCTACATATATTTCTCACACTTTCCATTATCTACCCCTTTTACAAGGTGAGATCCATGCCTATTTAGTACATCTTTACTATCCTATAACCGAATCCTGTAAAATGGACTTGCCTTTTGAGGGACATCCATTTGGCTCTTTATTACATAACCAGATATTTTGATCTTTCGTGCATTGGATTCTGGCCTCATGACTCAAATGGCATGTATTTTTTCGCTACATAGAAATGACCCTTTGAATGCAGATGAATAACTTGAGTCTTCACAGGTTAGAATTCTTCACACGGGACTATCCATTAACTCACTACTAAAATGACACCTAGATGACCCTTCACCTCCAATATTTTGAAAATTCTTGAGCATTAAATCTTTCAGATGAGTCTCGTAATCAGTCATACGCATGATACATGGCTTGTCGCCACTTTTGGGTCCTACTTTGAAACCAGAGTCCACTTGTTGTGAGATCCACGTGGGAAAACCTCACATCTTTAAGATTTTTTCTTCCCTTCAGGGTTCTAGGAATGTGTAGTTCCGAAACTTGGCACTAATTGTGGGTACACCATTTGTCTCCGTTGGGGAGTAAAATACCCCATCCTATATAACGCCACAACCTTTTTGGGGTGGGACCCTTTTGGTTAGTTCCATGTGGAAACCCTGCGGGATTCTGAGAAATTTCTCCCTTCTTTGACTCTTGAAGTTATGATGGTTAGACACTTGGAATTTTCCACGAGCCTACTCCATGTCCTTTATACTTTGGCGAAGTCCCGACTCCGAATAGGCTTCGAAAACGTAATGTGACACGCTACACACTAGTATGACACCTTAAACACAAGTGCAACACCCTAAACAATAAATATGACACCCTAAAATATGACATGTTAAACATTAATACGAAACCCTAAACACTAATATAAAACCCTAAAAAGAAAATGTAGCACCCTAAGCACCACTATAACACCCTAAACAATAAATGTGAAACCCTAATCACTAGCATGATGCCCTAAGTAACAGATTTGAAACCTTAAAGACTAGTGTTGAACCTTAAAAAAAAAATTGCCCCCTAAACCCCATCGTGGCACTATAAATGATTTAGACAACATTTCGGAGAACAAGTGGCAAAAAAATAAGATTGAGCAAAGGCGATAAGCATGGTTCGAAGTTCCAAGCCTTCAGTCTTCGACTCGCGATTCTTCGTCAACAATCACAAAACGTTTTGCCACGTGGTGGGTCCTCAGGCCACCACGTGGCTTGCCACCACTTTTATCTACTAGTCAACCAAGTTGACCGATCTATATTGCTACATTGGCGAGTTTGAGTTGTTCATCGACCTGTATACTAGCTAACATATTATTTTTCTATGAGTGAAGGAGAAAAAAGATTGAAAACAATTCCCTGTGGATGTGGTGGGTTTCAATCACAAATGGATGTACGCAAAACTCCATGCACCTCTTGTCAAGCCTACAACTTTAGGAAAGACTGCTTCTGCAAAAAGCTTACTCGCCAGTAAGCATCATCAAGTAAATTTAGATTGGGATCCAGTACAAAAGTAATGGAGAAAAACATAAATAAGAATACTGTAGGAGCGCAATGACATCTCTAGAATTAAAAGATTAATGATGTGGAAATGAGAAGGCAAGACATGACCCTAAAGGTCTCAACAGATGATTAATGCAAATAACAGAAGCCCAGAATAAAGTTGAAAGAGGAAAATTTGGAGAGAGGAGTCTTAGAGAAAATTAAAGATTGCAACAGACACCTAACTAGGAAAAAAAAAGTGGAAAGGTTCTTGCAAGGACACAACGGCGAAATCTTATTCCTCTGATGTTATAGAATATTACTGAGGTCTTATTGCTGAACGTGAAGGCTTTATTTGAAAACATTTGTGCTTTTTACCAAATCATTTCTTTTTACTGAAACCTATAATACTCATTGTTCTTTTCAGTATTGTATCTTCTTTTGCCTGCCTTCTCCATTTTCTAGCCTTTTTTTGTAATATAGGATATGGAGATTCACTGTGGTTTGTAGCCATGTGAAAATGATATGTTCAAGTATATGTAGTTTTGCATGCATACAGATTTATCATGAATTTTGTATATGGATATTCATGTTTTGGATCAACATCTGCTATTGTGCTCACGAGTGAGGTGGCTTTTACAGAAACCTGTAATACTCATTGTTCTTTTCAGTATTGTATCTTCTTTTGCTTGCCTTCTCCATTTTCTAGCCTTTTTTTGGTAATATAGGATATGGAGATTCACTGTGGTTTGTAGCCACATGCTCTAATCCTCCAAGCTGAGTATAACTATTAAATAATAATATAGATTTCGGAAGCTCTCTAGATCGATAAATTTTTTACATCGGGGAATCCTTAGGATTTTGGAAAGACTTGGAAACATCGGGAAGTTTTTTGTATTCGAAACAACCTAGAAAAGCGTTTGCTTTTCTAGGTAAACAAACATGTTTTTTTTTTGTTTCAGCGTTTCTGTTGTTGGTTAGGGTAGGGCGTACTATTCATAAAGAAACACTTTGACATAAATTCTAATGACTGTATGAATCATAAGCAAGGTGTATATAATATCTCAGCAACGTATATGATGCAAATGAAATCAAAAGTATAAGATACATTGCTATATATAAAAAAGGGGAAAATAATCATTGTCATATTTGGTATTAAGGAAGAGTAAGCAGTGTATAGGCTGCTGCTCTGCAACGGTTCCAGATGAAGTAAATTTAGGCTTTTCCTCTCCAACCAGCTACTACAGCTCAGACTCGATTGTGTTGATGCTGAGGACTATTTTTATTGTTGTTGACTGAACTGTGTTGATGCTGAGGACTGAAATTGTAGTGTCATTCACAATGGGTTGAAATTGTTTTGCCGCTGTGATCCATTCTTCTGAAATTAATGTTCTATCAATTTTTTCAACTATATATCTATCTCCTTTGCCTTTGTTACGCCAAATGAAAAACACGGTCAACCGTTGTTGTTTTGTCTCCAGTAGGTTAAGGGCTGCTGCTATCCTAATCCATGACTTTGATGTTTGGGCATGCCTAATCCTATTATATTTATATTCCTTGGATATTTTTTTGTTTCTTACGTTTTGCCTTTCTATTGCTAGTTGAAACAGGAAAATTGGTGCTAAAATATAGGCTGTCTTTTACCCTTGTTTGCATGCAAAACAACTTACTCTGAAGGTTTTCATCAGCGGCGGGAAAAAAAGGTTGTCGGGAGGAAAGCAAGGTGCAATCATCTTCTGCTTTACTAATGCTTTGTCCCTTTGTTTGCTGTTCATTTAAGCATGCCGTGGACTTCAAAATAAATTGTAAAACATGTTTGTTGGAATGAATAGCTTTGGTTTTTTTTGTCTTGTGTGCGTATATATTGCTGTTTTTTTTGGCGCTCCATATCTCTGACTGCTATTTTCATGTTGTGTACATTTGGCTCGCTTGTGATAGTATCGCATGGAACTTTCAATGTGTGTTTTTGTTTTTATGGTTGGGTGGCTTTACCTTTCGGAAATCATTTTGTGTGCCTCCTTCCTTATGCTTTGGAAAGATGCAAACAATATTTGCCCTGTATAATAATGGCATATAGGAGCACATGCCTTTCTTGTTAGCATGATTCCTAGTGTGCGGAGGGAGTTATCTCCCCGGGAAGCCACTTCGAAGCGTTCTGTAAGCAACCCTTGCGGAGCGTTAAAATGTTCAACAGGAAGGTTTTTGAAGCTGCCTGCCTGGAAAGAAACCTTCTCTTTCGACTCATTGTACATTTTGCTTCGGCTACTGCTTTCCCTAATGTTTGGATGTTTTCCTGTTCAGTTTAAAAGAATGAAGACTAGAAATACAATTATCTCTCCCCCGGTTGGAGTAACTGTTACGACACCGCACTTGCAAAGAGAAGAACAGTTTAAGAGGACTCAGTTTGTTGTGAACGTTTTACACTGCAGGCGACCAAAACCGCCAAAACCGGTTATAGCTGATTTAGTTAGAGAGCGACTTTGCCTTTTGCCACATAGCCCTTTGTACTTGTCCAAATTTCGAACTGCTGGGCCTCATTCCCGAGGGTTTGGCTTGGTCTACGATACTAAGGAGGCTGCAATGGCGTGTGAACCTTCCTACAAATTAAGAAAAATGGGTGTTGCTGTCGCGAAACAAGACAGTGGAAAAAAAAAAAAAAAGCTGCAAAGAAAATTGCTGGTGCTAGCAAGAAAAACAAAGAAAAAAAACATTTGATAGCCTCCTCCCCAAACACCTTGTAGACAAAAACGAAGTTGTAGACTGTATATAGCTATAGGATTTTTTGTAATACTTTTCTGCAAGTAAACGTGAAACAATGAGCCATATTTTGGATCTGTAAATATTAATTCCAATATACTACTTTGTTTTATCTAACAACTAATAACAAATTACTGACTTACCTATAAATAATAATTACCCCAGTAATTATTATTCACTAAGTTACATCCACCATAATAATAATTACATATGTAATTATTATTCACTCATACATATCAATGGAGCACTAACCATGGATTTCCTAACAATCAATGCCTGATTTAAGCCCTTCAACCCAGTTCTTTTCCATGATGTTATCTCCCTCACTTCTTTCCTTTCTATGTTTTCCTTTGCTTTTGTGGGCATATGGTCATCTAATCTCCTTTGTCTTTGATCTTTCCTATCTTTCAACGGTTACACCCACCATATAGATGTTGTGTTACACACTTTTGTTTTGTTGCTCACCCTATTCCAGAATGTTCAACTTCTAGGCTTCTTGAATTTCTTCCTCACTGAAGTCGTCCTTGATCAATTTTGTTTTCTTTGCTCTAATGCCATATTTTTTCTCTTCATACACATGTTGAATCTTGGTATTCTTGAAGAATGGAAGAGCCATTTCATTTCATCAACCAATCACTGGAGAGCTTGGGAATTTGTACCTCCTTTATGGATTGCCTTTACTAGTATGATGAAGCCACTTTTTAGTTCTATATTAATCAAATATCTTTTATTGGCTAGTTTTAGGGGCTCTAGTTTCAGATTCTAATTCTTTCGTGCTATTGGCGCACCCTGCCATATTCATGATAAAAGAAAACTGGGTTTTCATTTATGATTCCTACATATCCCCCAGTTTCCCCTTACTGGCCAATCAATATTGATTTTTAACACTTCCTCTCTTGGGGATATCCATTTTAGTTTTTTCTTTCTTTTTTGACTTTGTTTCATTCTTTCTTTACTAGGGTCTTTTAGTCCTTTATCCATCCTCTCCTTGCATTTGATCAATAATTATTTCACCATAGTTCTCTCTAGTTTCCTTCTTGTCATGGAATATTCTGTGATTTCTTTCCTTCTAATCATGGAATATTCTGTGATTCCTTTCAAGCCATCTTAACCAAGGAATGATGATTTACCAATTTTCCATGTCAAATATCCTTGAGGGAAGCAGGTGATGCTGATTCAGCTAGCATCCTTAATATGTTGGCTCTTTACAGAGTTTGAGTAAGGACATGTGACTGAAAGATGATTTGTTTTAGCATATAGGGAAACAAGATGTACCTTGAAAACCTCTTTTCCTTGAATTATCCTTGGTAAGAATTCTGTAGTTATGGCAAGCCATCCAAAAACTTGAACTTTTGGGACTAAATTGGAAGTCCATAACTTCTATATATCTATCCTCTTGTTAATTCATGTTTTGTGTGGCTATGTATCCATACTTGACCCTATACTTACAATTTTTAGCCTTTTCTCAAATCAATTTATCCTCCCAAATACTTGGGTGTACTCTTACTATTCCAAGCATTCATTGAAGCCTCTCTATTTCTAACATTGCATCATTTTTTGTTTGGATGATTTTCCACCTACTATCTTGTTCCATGTTTTTTTTCCTGAAGTATTGTTCTGCCCAGAGTCTCTGCTGCTGTGATGAAAAGATAGGGGAAGAAAGTATCTCTTTGTTTGAGATCTCTACCACTTGACAAAAAACCTATGGGAATACTATTTGCCAAAACTGAAAGCTTTGGGGTGGATATAAATGTCTTTACCCATAATAACCATCGTTCTAATAAATCAAATTTTCATAGGAGAGTGCTATCGCTCACACCTCGGCCTCCTTCCTCTCCTGCCCCTGAACTATATATTGAGTACCACATCTATCTTCTATTGTACGTGATACAACTAATGACTGATATCACGTATCCATCCATCTAGGTTGGGGTTGGGGACTGCCGGGGGAGGAGAGCGCCTTTAGTATTCTATTGCGCTGATATGAAGATGGGTGGAATATGTTATCTAGTTCAATTCAAAGACAAGACAATTAGAGCGGGCCGGCTATATATAGATGGTCTCTACTATACGTAACAAACAAGAGATACTCGTCCTCGAATTGAACTGCTTAGTGGAATGAACAGCAAATCCTTGGTGGATATTACCTTGATAAGGAAAGACCATTCCAAACAATAATATGCCTTGGCACTATCCAGTTTGATAGTCATTCCTTTCCTCTTTTTTTTCAAAATGGAGTAAATGAGCTCATTTAGTAGTATGACTTCATATAGAATTTCCCTTCCTCCAACGAACCTTCCCTGCTCTTCTTAAATCTTTTGGATAAATAGCATTGAGCCTAGTGGTCATCATCTTAGATTTGATTTTGTAAGGTATTTTAGCTCCCCATTGGAATCAAGGGAAAGAACATTGCACTTAGTTCTTATAGGATTGTTCCTGCTTCTCTTTCTTCCTCCACTGCAGCTATCAGTTGTGGCTCTACTATTTCCCAATACTCCTTAAATATAGGACTTGATCAATCACACCTCAATCAAAATCAAGAGGACCAATTAATATAAGACTTTAATTTCCTATCAAACATTGCAATGTGGAAATACATCCAGCAAGAATCATGTTTTCCCAGGAGACCGTTGACAAAGTTAATGATAAACTAGATTGGAAAGAACACATCGAGTAGATGATGGTAAGTTTTCCCAGACTCAACAAGTCATTACATCATTTTGCAAGACCTGGTGTGGAAAGAAACCAAGATATTCCAAGCGAAATAATCCACCAAAGGTATAAGAAGAGCAAGGGGAAAGAAGTGGCAGTTTATGACCAGTAACCCGAAAATAAAGAATTAACAACATAACCATGTAGGTGTACAAGTAGTCAGAATGTCTGCATTGATAGCAAAACAAAGAGCAACAAATGAGAGGCTATTGGAAGTGGCAGCCCGGAATGTATTATCTCAATTTGAGGAAGTTGGTATGAATATGAGAACTGGCAAGGAGATTGTTGGAGCTTGAAATAAACCTTCCCCTTCTAGACAAACAAAGGTTAGACCTTGTTGACAAAGTCAAGGGGGATGTGCATAGAAGACAAAGATAATCGGCCACATCAAGGGAAGGGTGTTTTCTATATAAACTACAGTACCAAAGTACACATCAATTACAGAGTACTACATACATACCTGATACCACAATAAGGCACAGAAATATGATAATAATTATATCTTTATTTCAAAAGTAGTGCTCGATACAAGTTGTTTGGTACAGGGAGAAACTGCTACAGACACATGTATGTTATTCTATTTATATGACAGTCTCAACGGTTGTTGGTTGAACACAACCATCAACAACCAAACATACTAAAGAGTGTCATTACAATACCACCTAAAGACAACAATACAATCATCGACATAACAGTGTCGACTACCCAAACATGTAATTAATAATACATTGATAACAATGAACCAACTAACATGACCGTCTGCATTATCCCCCCCTCAAAACAAGTTGGAGTCCCATCCAACACACCTCTTCTATACAACGGGATAAAAAATAGATGGAAGAGGGAAGACAAAAACATTCTTCTTGGGGTTGCTGCCAAAAACTTCTAAACACTGGGAGCTGAAACAACTTGGCTAAAAGTCTGAATCTTCTAATAAATGTTGGAGGTTGGTCTTGCCCATAGTTTACATAATCGGCAAGTACTTGCCATTTTTTGACATGGGCAAGTACTCACCAAAAAAAATGTCGATTATTTGCAAAAAACTTGCCAAGTACTCTCTAAAAACTGGCAAGTTCTCCCTGAGGACTCCCTAGACGCAACAAAAACACAGAAAATACAATCAGAAAACATTGTTTTTTGTCTTTTAAAAGCTTTGCACTCCCTCACTTGTAATCACACAACTATTAAGCATCCTTTAAATAAGTTGAAGAGATTTTATAGCGAAATTGAAAAGCAAATTTGAAGAATTTCTTTTGGAGGTTTGTACCTTTTATTTCTAATTCTTTCCAAGCATGTAAATTCTTTCTATATTCTTGATATATTGTATCCATTCTATTATGGTTGCACAATATGATTTGCAAATTTGAATGCATTCCATTCTATTATGGTTGATTTTAATTGTTATTAATGCTAGTTTATCATCATTTATGAACAAAATTGCTGGTTTTTTAATATTTTTTAATTTTTTTAAACGTGTTGCAAATTATAACTTTGCATACAATGGCATCTAGCTATGCATCAGGTTCGACATTAAGCTAAAAATCAGTAGTAGAAAGCATTCCCTCTAATTCTCATACAGCTGCTTGAAAGTATGTTGTACGTGGAGCGGTTTCAGGGACGATAATTTGCATATTCTTGGGAGGAAGGTTTCTAGAACTATCAATCACCTCAATTATCATCTTGCACATATTGTTTTCTGCAATTGTGTGATATGTCCCAATGTTACAAAAGAAGCACAACAAGAGATGAAGACAAAGTTAGCATCATTGGATGAGAAGAAACGGGCAAGTGTGCAAGCAACCATAACAGCCATTAGACCTGAAATGGCAGAGGAAACAAGGGGAGATGCGGCAATGACTATATAGACTTGTCATGCAAAATGTGTAGCATGAAAAATTCAAAACAATTGCCATGACAACCTAAACCACATTTGAAAATTTACTCATAACAATAACCTTGTCCAATTACCATCTAAGTTGCTGCATTCAAATTTGTGTTCGAATTTGCTGAGGATTAAATTCATGAAAAATTTGTTGCTAAAAAAATCAGCAATAAAATTCGTGATTAAATTCAACTGTAACAAATATACATTTAAATTAAATATATAAAAATGGAAGATAATTTCACATTTCAGTAGAGAAAGATAATATCGCATTTCATTAAGTAGCTATCATAATAATGCGATTGACATGAAAAATGTTGAAAAAAATGTGCTCATAGCTGCATACTAATTGTAAAAATGTTTACAAAAAGTGATGGATGAAAGTCTTGAACTTACCTATGTACCATGGGCTAAGTTCTACTTATTACATCAAAAAGCTCTAAATCATCTAGAGCACTTGGCTCAATCTCATCATGAAAGGCTCAGTTCGCAGTTTTTAGATTTTTTCAATATTAACATGTTTGCTTCACCGTTCATTAATTTGTTTCTTCCTCCTTTGTTTAAAAACTTATTATACATGCTCGCCACAACTTACTGTTTGCCTATTACTTCTTGTTCTTTTTGTTTCTTCCTCCTTTGTTTACATTCAGTTCTGGCTTCCCTTCCACAATGGAATTTAATAACAAAAAAAAAGGGGGTTTTGTGATTTGTGGCATCGCATTAGTTTTTACCTTTTTTATGCGAACTCTAAGCTACTATCCTTTACGCTGGCATCATTCTTTTGTTCCGCTTCAAGCTTCCCTTCCGCACTTACTTCTAGTGAAACGAAATAGCGGGCTCGCTTTCCTAGCTGGTTGCTTCTTTTGGTGTTTTCTTTCACGTTCTTGGTTGATCGTTACATTTGTCGTGCAGCGCATCCATTCTCCTCTACTTTTTGCGTTGCAAACCATGGACACAACTTTAACAGAAGGAGGTGTTACGCGCCTAATGTTCGGTTGCTCGGAGACGGGTTCCACGTTCCAGCTCCTCAACATCTGTCCTGTGCGTTCTCTATTGAATAGTGGCACTCAGCATCGAGTTGACCGTTCCGACGGTATTCACATCCAGAAGGCATTGTTGCCCTCCAAGTTTTCACAACTAGTTGCAAACAAAACTTTGAAAGAAGGCACAATAATTCAGTTGCACAAAACCGTTTGCAGGATGGTCGACCATGAAATGTAAGTAGCCAGGATTTTGGCTTCCCTTTTGTCTTTTCTATCTCGCACAATGTTTCCTAACCTTTTTATTCCTTGCATTGCATGTGTGCAGGACCGTTTTAATTACCGATATGGAAATAGCGAAAGAAACTTACCCGCAAATTGGTTCTCCTTCCCGGATCCCTAGCCATGTTGTTCGGGGCAAACAAGCCTGTGTTGACCACCCTGAGGGTGTGCCCAAAACGTTGTTTCCGCAAACGCCGCCTCAAAAGATTTATGCCTCCTTGAAATCAGCATCGAAGGCCATTTTCATAGACGACTTAAACACAACCATGCGTGTTTGGTCCATAGAGGGCAGAGCAGTCGCGAAAAACTCCATGCGGACATATAGTAATGATAACGGCAATGGTTGTTTCTTTGGTTTTGACTTCATGGATAGCAGAGGTGGTGAAATCCGTGTCACTTGTTTCAATGAGATTGCGGAGAAGTTCTATGGCACGATAGAGAACGAAAAAACATACACCATCTCTAACGGAAGAATTGGAAAAGCAAAAGAAAAGTTCAACACCCTGAACAGCAACCTCGAAATTTTCCTTTCAGCAGCATCTATTGTCCGGCCTCTACATGTGAACGATCAAATCATACCTTTACACAACTTCCACTTTGTCCCCATCAAAGACATACCTGGAAGACCTGCCGGATCTTTTGTTGACATTCTTGTTGTTGTTCTTGTTATTTCTCCACGATCCACCATTCGCAGACGTGATCAAACAGAAACATTCAAGCGAACTTTGCAGGTTGAAGACATGTCCGGCTTTAGTGTTTCCATCACTTTGTGGGGTCAACATTCAACTATACTTGGAGAAGAGATAGAAGAATTCCTTTCAATTCCGCAGAATCCAATTCTTTCTCTTAAAACAGCTCGTGTTTCCAGCTTCAACGGAACATCTCTTGATACTATATCCACTACAAAATGGTTTGTCAATCCAATGATTCCTGAAAGCCTCTCTCTACAGGAATGGATTGCATCCGATGCTTTCAATGTCCCTGCCCCATCTATCACAAACAGGGTTCTAGGCCCTCCATTTGCCTTGTCCTCTCCGGCAACAATAGCTCAGGTCCTGCAAATGGGTAACACAGATAAAAATGAATGGGCTACAATTACAGCAAAAATCGCAGACATTTCATTGGACAATTTTTATTACTTGGCATGCCCTTTAGTGAAAAATGGTACACAATGTCACAAGAAAGTGCAAGAACTGGAAAACAGGTCCTGGTTTTGTGGGAAATGTAATATTCCTATCCAAAAATGTGACTACAGGTATGCACTCCGTGTCACTTTACAAGATAGCACAGGAGAACTTCAATCCGTAACTGCATTTGATGAGACTGCTGAAAATATAATGGGCGTCAAAGCTGAAGACTTGCAGTTTTTGAGCATAGATGATGGTGCTACAATTGAAATTGCAGACCAAGTTATAGGCCATGAATATCAATTTACGCTTTCCATCAAACTTGAAACATACCATGAGAAGAAGCAGTTTAAATGTGTCATTATAAAGTCACACAAACTTGAAGCTGCGGCTTCCCTTCCCTGAATTACGTTTGTGTAACAATGTACAGGCTTCACTGCATTTGTGTTCCCCCCTTGTAAAGCTCTCGTGGTCTCTTGATATGCTAGCACCCTTTCCAATAACTCTTTCTTGCACAAACGCATGTCTAGTTGTTCCTTTTTGCTCTACTTTTGCTTATGTAAACTCGGACTCAATGGATATCGATATATATACGTTTTGTTTTGTAATTTTTGTCACACTCTCTATGTTCTTGAATACCAATAATTGGAATTCCTAAGCCATTTCCTTTAAAAAATAAATACTGGTGATGGTCTTTTATATTATATGGACATGTTCTTTCCTTCGAACACTTTCCTGTATTCATAGCTTTCGTTGAATGAGCTTTGTTGGTGCTATGTTCCTTTACTTGTAATATACATGCGCAAAACAACTTTCGTATTCTTTTGTTTTACTCCATGTATGGCTAGATGCACACTTTTTCCTTTACTTGTCTCATACTTTTTCTGCTGCTGCAAAATGTTGCAGGATTCCCCATGTTTGCAGAGCAACGATTAGCTCGAAGAAGAGAGATATACAACAAAAACAGAGAGCAAATAAATGTGGATCAGCGCCGGCGTTACCATGCTAGAAAAAACACACATTGCACATCTTCCTCCCCCCGTCCCGCCCCGTTCCGGCCCCCGGCACCTGCCCTTCCTTCGCCCCCTTCTGGCTCTCACGGTGCCTCCTCATCCAACGCCGCAAATGTTTTTCTCTCCCCGCCATCTGCTCCACATTGCCCTTTCCTTTCGCACAACACTTCCACCCTTCCCTTCTATGAGGCCCGTGTACCCTGGGATACACAGCACTTCCCTTCTCGATCGATGCATTCCTCTTCCCCCCCATCAACCATGTACTCTCCAATGTCCTTTGGTTTCTCCCATCCTATTGATGCTCTGCCGACCTCTTCGCATTCATTTGTGCTACCTTCCCCAGCTTCCAATACATGCCTAAATCTTGACGGGTTTTGTTCTGCTAGAACGTTCCCTTCCGAGCCATCCGCCACTTCTTCGTCCTCCTTCGCAGATGCACAAAGGCGTTTCCGCAAAAGGATAGATTCCCTTTCCGGTGCAAGCACATGCACAATCTGTTTGGAAAATTACCCTGGCATTCTAACTAAGTGTTGTTCAGGATCTATCCTTTGCTCCAGGTGCAGGCTTGAGAAACAAGGACACCGATTTTCTTCTTGGAACAACATGGACCCTGGTGTCCAGCCATCCGTACTACAATCTTTGACACAAGTTGAAGAAATGTTGATTGCTAGAGTTAACCCAATTCTCCAAGTAACCCATGCACGTGGTGGACAATACAAATACTCTGGGCACACTATAAGCTTCCCCCAAGATATCTCTACCATAGCAAAGTACCTCCCTCGACGTCTCGGTGATTTGGATTTGCTTCTTGTGCAAAAGGCAGGCTCCCAACAAACAAAATACGATTTCTACGTTAGTAGATCTCGTGTATGGCTGGCCCTTCAATACAAAATTTTGCATGACCCATACTACAAGGATGTTCTTGTTGACAATGAAGCCCTCAACGCTCTTCCCATACAACAAACAAATATTTCCTCCTCCCTCAACTCCATACCGATGGACATCCCAGCCTCTTCAGGAACCGTCGCACCTGAATCCATCGATGATCCTTCCCTCTGCAATTTGATTGACGCCCACTCTTCTTCTTTCGTCCCTTCTGCCCACAACTTTGGCACCGAAGACGAACAGATCTCACAGTTCCTTCTCTCCCATGATCAAAACATGCCTTTTACCATGCCTTGGCCAGACATAAGTCTTTCTCCCATAAATGAATACACCACTGAGGGTCTTTTTTCCATGGCATTCCCAACTTTGTTTCCTGAAGGTAAGGCTATGTTTAGACAACCTCGCATGAAAGAGGTACTTTTTCATGAATATGCCCTCCATTTAATCCGTTTCCACGATAACCGCTTCGGTTCCCACCCCTGGTTTCGCTATTTTTTGCTTAACCTCATCATGCGGCATAGGAGCCAGTCTACAGCAGCGGTTTTCATGCAGCAAAACCTAGAAAATGGCATACCACCAACTATAGCTGACCTCCGAAAAAAATTGCTTGAAGACCCTGCATATTCGCTTCCAGATACCTTGATGCGGTTTGGTAATAACCTGCGCGGAACACGCTCCTTTTGGTCCAAATACAGAGGAGAGATATCAGACATGGTTGAACAATTGGGTGCACCTACATTCTTCTTCACTCTTAGTGCTGCAGATACTAAATGGCTTGATTTGCATAGCTGTATGCCTGGTGTTCCGCCTCCTGATCGTCGGTCCGCACAAAAATTCAGAACAGAGAGCATTATCGCCCACCCCCATCGTGTTTCTGCTTACTTGCACCAACGGTTCACGATATTCCGTGAGGAGGTCCTGCAGAAACACCTTGGAGCCAAGGACTACTGGTACAGGTAAACAAAATTAAATGGTTCGTTTACCATTCTATTGATTCTCTTTATTTCTAACCGCCTTTTTCCTTTAGGTACGAATGGCAACATAGAGGGTCCGCACATGTTCACGGTTTCCTTTGGCTGGAAGGCGCCCCCAATGTTGACACAATAGATTGGAATGACAATGCTTCTGTTGAAACAACAAGACTATACTTTGATCAATATGTTTCTGCATGGAACCCTAGAGCTCCTGCATGTAGACCTACATTCTTTCAAAGATCTCTCGAGGATGATCCCTGCTTGCTTTCCTCTTCAGAGGTTCTAGCTTCCAACCCTCTGCACGATGTCGAGGAACTTATAAACCGGGTTCAGCGCCACACCAAATGTTCTACACAGACATGTCTTCGAAAAAAAGGTTCCAGAACTATATGCCGTTACAGTGCTCCTTGGGAAACACAGGCTTTTTCTTCCTTGACCATGGATGCCAACAAAAGCGTTAAATACCTTCCTTTTAGGAATGATGACAGATTAAACATTCACAATAAAGCCATGCTAGCTATATGGAGAGCCAACATTGACTGTCAGCCTGTACTATCTCGACACGCTGTTCTTAAATACATTGCAAAGTATGCCTCTAAAGCAGAGCAACGCTCTGAGACATATCACCAAATGTTGTCTAGGCTTTGTTCGCATGCTAACCCCGATTTCCCTTCGTCTTTTGCAATACGGAAGATGCTCACTGAAAGTGTTGTTGAACATGACATAAGTGCACAAGAAGCTTGTCACTTGCTTCTCAAACTTCCTCTTGTTGTGTCCAGCCGGCAAACCGTCTATTTAAATGTGGGCAAAAAAATACTTAGGCGCCTTTCTGCATCGGCTACTCAGGAGCAGGATACATCACAGCTTCTTGATGCATACCTTGTCTGCCCACCATCAATGGAATCCCTTTCCCTTATCCAAATTGCTCGAGAATGGAATCACAGCAAATACCGAAAAAAAGAGAAATGGAAACAGCGCACTACACCTGCAATTGTCCGGGTGTACCCAAGGTTTTCCATCATTCCACCAGCTAATACAGAGGCTTTCCACCTTTTCTGTTGGTCTGAGCTCCTGCTGTACAAGCCTTTCCATGAACATTCCTGACATAGGATGTTGGTTCCTCGCCAGATATTGTTTCTTCCAATTGGCACCTGTTCAAAAGCTCATACAAACCGTGGCATGTTAGAAGAATAGACACGGAGCTTGATACATCTCCAGATGAATCGTCTGAATCTGACACAGACCCAATGCAAACAAGCGAGAGAATCTATGAATGGCAACTTTTGGCAGGCCTCCGTCCGGGACATTCTGAAGGTCTACCACTTAACAAATGCTTGGCCTTCGAGAATATGACTCCTGTTATGATTGGTCCTCAAACACCGTTCCGGTTGACTTGGTTGACGTTGCCCCCTCTTTTGTCGAAAATAGTAGGGCGAATTACTGCCCTGACCATACAAATCCATCTAGTTTGCCTTCTTTTCCAAGTTTTTCCGATAGCCAGCAGCGAGCCTTCACTACAATACTCCACCACTTTTCCTCGACACAGAGCCTATCACCCCTTCTTCTCATTGTTCAAGGAACTGCAGGAACAGGAAAATCATTCCTTATCCACTCTCTCCAATCTGCGTTCTCCTCCCTCGCTGCCCCTGCCATTTCACCCCTTCTTTTGCTTGCCCCTACTGGTGTGGCCGCTTTTAACATTTCTGCATCAACCGTTCATTCCAGCCTCCGAATTCCCGTTCGAGATTTAAAACCCCTTGAAGGGCAAGCTTTGGCCTCCTTTCAAGACTCTTTAAAACATGTCACATACATTTTGATTGATGAAATGAGCTTCATTGGTCCTAAACTTCTTGCAAAAATTGACTTCCGCCTGCGCGAGGCCTTCCCGCACTTCCGTACTTCCCCCTTCGGTAATAGATCAATGATTCTTGTTGGAGACCTTGGTCAACTTCCACCCGTTATGGACATTCCACTATATGCCAGTAATTCCTTCGGTGGATCCCTTTGGCGCAAATTTCCTAATTCAATCTCGTTAACGTCTATATTCCGACAACAAGGCTCTGCTCCGACTCAAGTTTCCTTTCGGAATTTGCTTCTCAACATCCGGAACGGTGTGGCCACCCTTCCAGATTGGGAGACTTTGATGTCCCGCACCGACTCATGCCTCTCACAACAAGAACTTTCATACTTCCATAATGCCCCCCACCTCTTCTCAACAAATATTCTTGTTAAAAACCACAATTTACAAATGCTGAAGGAACTCAATTCTCCGGTTGCCTTGTCCATTGCTCTGAATACAAGAAGAACTGACTACAATGATCCTGATGACGACCAGCTAGAACAAATAGTGCTCCTTTGCAAAGACCAAAAAATCATGCTCACTGCTAATTTGTGGATTGCTACCGGGCTTGTTAATGGCGCAACTGGCACTATCGTTGACATTGTTTATTCCCCTTCCTCCGCTCCACCTTCTTTGCCTTCTTTTGTTATTGTTGACTTCGATCGCTATTCCGGTCCACCGTGGAATCCATCATATCCCACCCACATCCCCATTCCCCCCATTTCGAGAGGCTCTCATACACAGCTGCCTTTAAAAATGGCATGGGCGTTAACGATTCACAAAGCCCAAGGGCTCACCCTTGGTCATGCCACCATCGACATTGGATCCACCGAGAGACCAGGCCTTACTTTTACTGCTCTCTCGCGCGTGCCCTCCTTGGATAAGATTCGTATCTCCCCAGCTTTCTCCTTTGACCGTTACTCAAGAATTTCTTCAGCCTCCCTCCTGCAGTTCCGAAAACAAGAAGAGCTTCACCTCCAATCCCTTCCGCCGTCCCCCTCCTCCTAATTCATCCCATTTAAGCTTCTCCATCTATAGCTCCCCACCCCCGTCACATCCTCCTCACGATAACAATCTCGCCATTTCCTATTATCCTTTTTCCGGGCATTCCCCTCCCCTTCTTCTTCTGCATCAAACACCTATGTACATATTTAGTTTATTATACTAAACAATATTATCTTCTTTGCCGCTCTTCATTACTCCTTACGTTCTCGCAAATGGTCTCGTTTTTTATCGCACTGTTTTCTATTTTTTTCCTTCTCTTTGTTTGTGGCAATTCTTTGTATGCTCTTTACCGATATCCGTTTCGGCGTTCCCATCGCACACGCTCGCGTGTGATTGCTAGTAAATTAAAAGTCACGTGGTATTTGTCAAAAGACAATATTTAAGTCTCTTAAGTATAGTTTTTCAACTTTTATTATTTCAGCATAAAAGTGTTGACTAATCTTATAGTTTGATTAAATGTCTAAAATTGTGTATTTAAAAAGAGTAAATAAAATTGTTGTCATAAAGTGTTATTTGTCATCTCGTTTATTGTTTAGTCTTTATAGTTAAATTGTTTAGTTGGAAATTATCTTTTCGTCATTGTTCAAAAAATCAAGTGTCGTCTTGTCACATTTGGGTTATTTTCATTTTGTTGATTGTCTCGTCTCAAATATTGTGTTTAGGTGAATAATAGGTTATTGAGTCTAATGTTTGCGTCATTATAAAAGTCAAAAATTGAGTCATAGTAAATGTCGTCAAGTTGTTTTGTCAAGAGTTGAAGTCAAATATTTGTAAAAATTAAAAACAAATTGCCTTACAAACGCATTTTCGATGGTAACCGACGTCCGAATGAGGTATGAAAAATTAAGCTCCATATTCAAATCCAGTTGAGTTAACAGCTTCACACCGGATGATGGAGGCATAGGAGGATGGAGGACATACAACATTCTCTCGTCAGTCACCACCAATGAGGCCGCAGATATTGATTTGGCGACATGTGTGTGTGTGTGTGTGTGTGAATGTGTTTTCTTTCAGCGTGGTGAGTTTTGATATCGAAGTTTCACATTGTGGGGGGGAGATGACACAATGTTTCAGTTTGAGTTTATTGATATCTATGGATTCCAAAGTAATCTCCTGAAGGTGAAGACATAATGATAGCTGAAGTAGTATTGCACATCGTGATATGGTTTGGGGTAAACCATTTGAAAACCTCTTTTGTCTCGGTTTTTGGTCAATCGATAGAAAACCATATCTTTGTCTTGGTTTGTGATAATCCAATAGAAAATCACACAACTCTCGGTTTCTGGTTATTTGATAGAAAACCATCTTTATCTTGGTTTGTGATCAACCAATAGAAAATCGTACCGTCATGAAAGAAGGTGCAGGTACTGAATTGATGTTTTCCTCATGTTCGCACTAAGGGGGGGAATGTTAGGAATACATTTATTAGTGCTCTCGAATTAATGTTTTATAATACATATGTTTGTTTTACTCGTGATTATTCCAGGATAATTGTTGTAACACCACCCTATTTTCTAGGAGGTTGTTTAGCTATGTAAATGGCTATATATTAGCCATGTATTGAGTGTGTGAATATTGAGAGTATTATTTGTGTAAATATTATTGTTTTATATTTGTCTTCGGTTGTCCAAATCTCTAGACATTAAAAATTAGTGCATCACCCTAAACAACAGATATGACAACCTAAACCCCAAGGTGACACCGTAAACACTATGACAACAACCTAAATGCTAGTGTGACACATTAAATAGTAGTACGACACCCTAAACAAAAAATCTAACACCCTAAACACTAGTATGATGCCTTAAATAACACATGTGACACCCTAAGCCCTAATTTAACACTGTAAACACTAGTATGACACCCTAAATACTAGTGGGACACCCTATAAAACTGCTTGTAGAGCCAACAACTCGGGTTAAAACCCAACCCCCAGGATTTCATATCCTAATTTACCCACGGCATGTGGAGTGGAGCATTTTCATGTCGCCTTGGGGGTTGGGGATGACCATGTGGTGAACTGTTGGGGCGTTTAGCTTATAGAGCCAACCACCCAGGTTCAAACCCAACCTCTTCTTATTTGAACTCAAGGTCTTGGGTTGTTAGTGAGTTACAAGCAGTTTGTAATCATCAACCCAAGTCCATTCCCATTGAGTTCACTAGATGCTTTCAATAGGTGATCATGGGGACACCTTGTGGTAGGGGTCAAACTTCTCCATATGGACCAAGCGGAACATAGTGGGGTGCTCCGAATGTGGATCGCTCAGCAGATATTACGGACCCAAGCCCACCCCCATGTCCCACTTAGAGAAAGTGCTCCTCCAACACTCCAGTTCATAGCTTTGGTATAATAAAAATGTTTACCATCCAAAGTTTTGTACTTCAGGGTATGGTCCCTTCAAAATCATTTACCTTTAATAAAAAAACAAATGTGAAACCCAAAAACACTAATGTGACACCTTAAACAATAATGAAGAACCATAAACAACAAATGTGATACCCTAAACACCAGTGCAACACCCTAAACAATAAATGTGAAACTTTAGACATTAATGTGACATGTTAAATCCCTATGTGACATAGTAAACACTAGTGAGATACCCTAAAAAGTAGTGCAGCACCCTAAACATCAAATGTGAGATTGTGAACACTAATCTAACACGCTAAACACTAGTATGATACTCGAAACACTAGTGCAACACCCTAAACAATAAATGTGACACCTAAACACTAATATGGCATGTTAAACATTAGTATAACACGCTCAAAATAAAATGTCACACCCTAGACATCATGGTAACACCCTAAAGAATAAATGTGATACCCTAATCACTACTGTAATGCCCTAAACAATAAATTTGACATCTTAAACACTAAGGTATGACCTTGAACAAAAAATATGACACCTTAAACCCCATTGTGACACCATAATAACTAGTGCGACAACCTAAAACACTAATGCAAAACCTTAAACAACAAATATGACACCTTAAACACAAGTGCAACACCATGAACACTAGTGTGATACCTTGAACGTTAGTGTGACACCCTGAATAGTAGTGTGACATCCTAAACATGGGTGCAACACCCTAAACACCAGTGCAACACCTTGAACACTAGTGTGACATCTTAAACAACAAATGTGACACATTAAAAATTAGTACAACACCCTAAACAACAAATATGACACCCCAAACCCTAATGTGACACCGTAAACACTAGGGCAACAACCTAAACACTAATGTGACACCCTAAATAGTAGTAATACACCATAAACAATAAAACTAACACCCTAAACACTAGTACGAAACCCTAAAAAATAAATGTGACACCCTTAAACTCCAATGTGACACTATAAACACTAGTATTACACCTTAAACACTAGTGCAAGACCTAAAACAACAAACGTCACACCCTAAACATTAATGCGACAACGTAAACACTAATTAAGCACCCTAAACAGTAAATGTGACACCATAAACATTAGATTGACACCTTAAATGTTGTTGAGACATTAGAGCAACTTTGTAGGGGACATTAGGGCCACTTTAAGGCCATCTTTACAAGGGTGACGTTAGGATGACATTAGGGTAGCTTTACTAACGTCAATGTAAACGTCCCAAGGCAACATTGAACAAAAATATTAAAAAACACATTAAAAATAAACCCTAAATGTCAAAAACGAATAGAATGTTTCATTTTATTCGCATGTAAACATTTTGTGGACCTCTAATACATGGTTTTATTATTTTTCACTATTATTGTGCTTTATGGGGCACTATAGAAGATTTTTTCAGCATTTTTTTGTTTGTAAAATCTAATGAAAAGAATATTTTTGGCCTTGGGGGGTTTGTTACAGTTTTGGGAGCCATTTTTTTAGAGATTTATTGCATATCTGTGGGAAAAAATTTCAAGTGTTTGATGTAGATTTGTGGTCCATTATTATAGGTGTTTATTGTATATTTGTGGATCATTTTTGTAAGGTTTTGTTGTAGATTTGTGCATCATTTTTACATGGGTATGTTAGATTTTTGGGGCATTTTTACAATTTTTTGGTATATTTGTAGGCCATTTTGTAGGGAATTGTTAAAATTTTGTGGGTTGTTTGTGCAAGGGTTTTATGGGACTTGCAATAATCATGGAGCACCAAGCATGGAAAATTGGCACATTGACAAAGGGTAATTGGTTGTTATACCTCAAAATAGAATCCATTGAGAAAATTAAAGAGGTAACAAAGTGTAACAACTAGTTATCATTTGGTTTTGTATTAACAAGGGAGAGCTTATTTGTTATAGAAGTTCCTCGAGCACAATTTATGGGGTAATTAATTGATGATTGATTCTAGATCCATGAATTGTTATTGAGAGAAACATTGTAATCGAGTTGTGGAAGAAACATACAGAAACCTGAGATGTTGATGGACTACTCTATGTTTGATCTATGATTTCATGTACGCATGTGTCGTTTATGAGTTTAATGGTTGAAAGAATATTATATTTTGGTTCTATTGATTATTAAATTGATTTAAGTTATATTGATGGATATCATTTTGGGTTACATAGAATATTTGATTCTGTAAATGTTCCTAGACCGAACGAGGCTTCATTGATAGAGTTAGAACCCTTATCAATTCCAACCACCTATAATAGCAAGGGCTCGATTATCTCTTATCACTTCCAATGAGCACTTAAGGGAAACCTTAAGTGAAATTTTAGCAGTTAGAGTGAAAGTTTTATCTCTTAAGATATGCACTAATGGTGAATAGATCTAAGTTTAGGAATGTAGTAAGATTCGCCCCAATATTTTGGTTCCATCTTCAATACATTGCTAATTGTGGTGATGGGATTAACAAGATATGTTGGAAATCATTCATTGAAATAGGTCGAGCAATGGTTTGAGGAACATGGGCTCAAGTTTGCAATGAAGCATCCAAGTCATGGCAAATAGGCTCCAAAGGGATGGGTAGAAGATGAGCCATACAAAAAACTTTATGATATTTTTTTCCAATGAATTAGTTGAGAATGTACGTGTTAGTGGTTTATACTCTTGAAAGAGGGAAGAACCTTAGACACAAGTATGCATGGGAAACAAAACAAATGAAGCAATTAAAGTGATGGATGAAAATTAGAGGAGTGTAGTCGATGTTTGGTGGAGAGGTGTGCTAGAGAATTATTTGGCGGCAAAGTACCAGTTTATGTGCAAGCCATGTGGCATGTATGGTGCAGCGATCCTTCAAAATAAATTTTTTGATGGTATTGGACATGGGGATTAAAATTTTACTCATGATGAGGTAAAACCCTTTCATGCATGGTCGAGTGAATTATGTGTGAAGGGAAGGGGCATAGGAATTGCAATCCTAGTGATAAAGGATGGCAAGATGTTCGGGATGGAAATTCAAGATGAGAGGGAACTATGAAGGCATAAGTTCAACCATGATCAAAACCTAATGATAGTTATTGTGAGTCCTTATTGGAGGGGGAGGCAAGGAGTGAGGATGTCATAAGGACACAATTAGAAACGGTAAGGCTGACAATTATTACAAACACAAATGACCCTGACCCTATTCCTTTAGAAAGATTCAAGAAAACTTGGAAACCACTACAAGTCAAATGTCTTGGAAAAAGGAAAAAGGTTCAGCTCCCAACACCAACAAAAACTACATGTTACGCTCTGAATAATCAATCAGAAGACAATGAAGAGAGGGTGGATTTGAAAAAAGTAAAGGAGTTTACTAGGAAGGTAAGTTATCATAGGGTAGTATAGTAGTTGATTCATGTAGTCATGAAATCACACACTTTTTACTTACATCAATGCCTCTAGGTCTGTCGTTATATGCATGATTCCTAAGTAAGAAGACTAGACATTAACAACACTTGTTTCACTCTTTCATTGTTTTTGTCTTTCCTGCACTCTTATTATTTATTTTTTCTAGAATTATCACTTTACTTTTCAACACTAGACGGCATGTGACCCATCTCAATATTGACATTTATATCTTCTGAACACTACTGCCCATTACGGACATGAATGTCCCAAGTGTTTATGTCCCCTTTGGGTGCTTTTGTCTCTTTCCCTCATTTTTTTGACTTTGAATTGCCACATCATTTGGTATATTTTCTAGAGTCTCTTTTATCACTTTGGGTCGTCTTTTCAGTTTTTAATGACAAAATTCAAACAAGGGAATCATATATATATACATGAATTACTCACTATTATTAGGGGTTAGAAAATTTGGGGCTAATACTTAATATATACTACTTGGGCAAAGAGAAACATTCAAAGACTGCATTTGGGCTACATCATTCATTATATGGGAAGGGACATTTCTAAATTTCATCTCACACATTCATCTTGGAGGAAAAATAGTTGTATCTCGTTAGCGTGGTGTGACTTACACAAGGGCAACAAAGCTTCAAGGGACAAAATTCCAATCACACACACACACAAGAACTACATAGAGTCTCAAATGTAGTGCAACGCTCAGTAACAATCACATTGGGGTGATCGTCTAAGTCAGTCTGACTCAAGCATATGCATTATTTATTCCATCTAATGTTTGATTGAGCTTTGTGTAGGTAGCTAGGGTTTGTTTTTTAGGTACATGTGTAACACAAGAACCTTATAGTGAAGTTAATGCGAAAAACAACGAAAGGAAGAATTTTAGTTCTGACCCTAAGAAGATTAGAAGCAGAGCTATTGTAGGGCACTAGTACCCAGATCAGACACTAGTGCCCGGGGCATTGTTGTCCTACTATGGCCGCTCATTTCTGAAGAAGTCTCATATCTCAATTTTTGAGACAGAGCTTACACAGTCGAGATCTAGCATGTTCAGTCAAATTAAAACCCATAATTAGCCCAAATCCATTGATGCAAGCTAAGTATTTCTCATCTCCTCTCGTGCACACTTGTACTTTGCATGCTAGATCTTGTTTGTTATTGTTATATTCATTTGATCTCAGTCCTATGATAAATATTCAATATTTCATTAAATCATTTGGTGAACCCGCTTATTAATCAAACCCTTGATTTCCATAGGATCCCTCAATTTGTTTACTTCATCATAGCCCTAACCCTAGTACCCTTAGGGTTTCTTTCTTTCATTGTGGATTTCAATATATCTTTCATTATTCATGTTGAATCTTACAAATCATTATCAGTATCTATATAGCTTTCCCGCATCTCCTAGCTATCATGGCCCATATGCATCTTCATCGAAACAATTATTGACAATGCTCCTCCATTGTATATTCAAGTTCAAATTCATAATTGTCATAATGGAAAAATGGAAAAATGGGTAGTTAGCAGACACGACATGGATGTCATAATTTGTCTTACATGGATGTTTAAAAGGATGGACATACAGGAGAACCAAGGGAAAGATTGGCATGGAACAAGTAAAGGAGTGGTATATCAAAGCATTAAATGCACTCAATTCAAATTTGAATCTAAGTGAATTTTTTTAAAGTGCTTAGAAGGAGCCAACCCATCTGAAGAAAAACTCAAACAAGGAGAGAGAAGTGTGAAAAGAGAAGGGCATGCAACTATAAAAAGGAGGACGAGTTTACCATTTTTTTCTAAGGTTCAACCAAGTGTCCAAGGACATTGAATTCTAAGAATATTATAGGCCATTAGAGCTGAGTACAATCATTATAGGTTAGGTATTAGGGAACACAATAGAATTTTTTGAAATATCCATGTAAATGATTGTAAGCTCCATTTGATATTGATGTAGGAGAATCTTGTACAAAGCTAATTTTGGCTTGAATAGGGTTCATAGGGTGTCTTAGGATGTTTAGAAGGTGTTTTAGTCCATTTGGACCCATGTAATTGTAATAAGAGCTCATATGGAGTTTTCCCTCAAAAATGGCTCATTTGAATAGCTAAATTGTTATTTACTAAGTTAATATGCCCAGGAGTTAGTATGTTAGTCATTTAAATGTTAGTATAGGCTTTACATCAATGTAATAAGATGGTCATGGCATAAACTCACTTACTTGACCCTACCAAGGTGTAAAATCACTATGGTAATCTTGTTTTAGGGTGAGTTAGGTGGTGAAAACCTAACCACCTCTCCTTCTTTATAATCATGATGAGGAATTCTAATAGGGGGTTAAATTAGAGGTTGGTAGAGATGAAGAATTTTGTGGAAACTCCATGATGGCTTAGGGATCCTTTGTAATATCAAGAAATGATTAAATAAAAGGACTTTCTTAAGTAATACTTGTTAGAATGTTGTATATTTGTGAATCATTGAATGATAAATCCAAGTTGTGATCATAGTTATTTTTTTGTAATTTCTTTATAGCTTGTTGATTGATCCTATAGGTGGAGGAAGACTGATACAAACTGTAGAGATGCTTGGAAAAGTCTGAGGATAAGTTAAATGCAATGAAGGCATTCAAGTGTAAGGATTTTGAACTGTGTAAGTGCATTAAATAATTTTGTGTTTGAACTATACAATATAATTAAGAAAATTGTTGGCTTAAGGCATAAATAGAAGCATGTAGGAATACATTTGAAACCCTAGTTTAAGGTTATAATTGTGAATGACAGTATAAGGATGATATTGTAAATGGTTTACAAATTCCCAAAACTGTAACCTAGATGTTGATAGTCCTTGAATATTTGGTTAAAGGAGGATGATTTGTGTCAAATAGTGAGGAGGGTGGAATAGAGCCATTAAATTTTGTAGAGGCATGATAACTCATCAAGGAAGTATTCAATAACCAATAGTGTAAGAAAAAACAAGAAAACTACCATTCAATCCAAGATACCCTGCTAGTAGGGTTTAGAGAGAAAAGAAACCATGTTTTCCTTTGAAGTATCTTTTTAAACTTAATGCAAATGTATTGTTGATGAGTTAGTGTGATATTAGGGTTCATGGATTGCTCAAATAGGGAAAAAAGGTTTGTTAAGGTCAAAACATGAAGACACAAACTTGACTATGTGAGTTTGCACAGAGTTGAGAACTTGAAAAGTAAATCCACCTTGTATGTTAGTTAAATATCAACTTAAGAGATCTGTGAATTATTAATAAGTTGGAGAAACCTCTATGGGAGTGAGAAGACACGAGAATAAGTGAAATAACTAAAAAAACCAAGTTGTAGAAAATTAAATGCATGTATAGTCCCCTAGGTGAAACTTTGACAATCATGAATGAAGGAGGGATTCATTTGTCTTGAAGTAATTCCTAATAATATTAAGAGTTTTAGAGTAATGAGAAGGTATGTGATCCTTGGAAAAATATACAAAGTCTTGTTAGAGTCTTCAAACAAACAAACTATGACTTTCCTATGCTATGATCATCCTGAGAGACCTTAAGAGCAATTGAAGGACTGCTAAAGAATGATATTGATGAAATGAATGGTAGAAGGTGATAAGATATGTTAAGTATTTTTGGGAAAATTTAAGTAAGAAGAGGATTGGAGAGTTCAAGAAGAAAATCCTAAACAATTTTGAGGTGAGCCATAAGTGTCAAAAACATAAGTTAAGTCAAGAAACCCAAATGGTGAGAGAAGGAGAAATGAAGAAAAAAGAGTGAATGAATGGAGATACAGGCATGAGAAAAGTGAGATGGAGTGGAAAAAGGTGTTATAGAGGCTGGAACAGAGTAAATGAGTCAATAACCAAGAATAATTTGTGATTTTCCTCTCACATACTTAAGGGAAATGAAGAGTGCAAAATAAGGTTTGGATAGATAGTACCTTGAGTGTAGTAAAGAAGTGAATGTATTAAGAATATGAAGTAAGTGAGGAAATAGTAGAGGATGATGAGTGATGATTATAGTGGAAAATTCTAAAAAAGAGAATAAAAATAGAGTTACGAGGTTTGATGTGTGCATGGAAACAATATACTACCCTCCTATGAAGTGTGATGTAGATGAACCAACCTTGTGTGCCTAGTGATGGAGCTAGATGGATGCAAATGTAGATTTAGATGCCTTTGATGGATACAACATAGATGTGTGATCGTAAGTGTTTAGTGTTTGGTCCCTCATTATGGTCTCATAACTTTATAGTTGTATTTTTATATTGATCTAATTTTGTAATTAACCCCGAAAAGGTCGACCATTAAAAAGATAGAAAGCTCAAACGGATAGAAAGTGCCCAAAAAGTGGTAGGAAAGTTTAAAAAGGATCAGGGTACCCTAAATAGGACCAAGGAACTTGGGGCGCCCCAATACTGGGTTGGGCACCCCAGTCAAAGATAAAACGATGCCAAATGGAAAAATTGACTGGGTGAGTACATGTGGGAGGTCGGAAATGACGACAACAAGCAAAGTAAAATGGCCAAAGGACATGGGTTGATTAGTACTTTATTCACTCAAAAACCATATAAATAGTAGTATGAGACTGGGACTAAATAATGCCCAAAGTGCATGATTTTTTGTCTACAATGACCATCTGGAACTCCAATCTCCACAAAAAACAATGGACAAGAAGATTACTCCCTAAGAAATCCTGTCACCCACGCGTGTTTCCTCAAAGATCCCTTCTACAATGAACGTACTAATGTTGTACATTGTTCGCTTAGAACTTATATTTGCAACATGGATCCATTTCTTATTAACTTGGCCCCATATCTCATGCATGTTAAACTTGGTTAACAAATGCTTAGAAATCCTAACAACAGGGTATGTGAGCTTGGATACTTCCATAATGCACCCTATGTTTTGATATTTCATCACCACCATAGTAGTCTTTATGCCTACTTCATCATATAAGTTTGTTGAAATCTCCATGCCTACTTTTGTTTTCATGTGTGTTGGTTTCTACCATGCAGATTCCCTCCCCTCTGCAGGGATACATTTCAAATCAACATCAGGTCCTCTCTCTGGGCCCATACTCCTAACAACATCGTATTTACCCCAAATAAGTGGGGGCATACATTGGGTGAATCAATCACCCCATACAGTATCTTAGAGCTATACTATAAATATGCACAGTACATAATCAACATAGTTTACAGTTACAGAAACGACACAGAATATGACTTGGGTTCTCATTTCAACACATACTCTAGCACCCAGATATAGACACTAGCACCTAGGCACGCATGACCTCGCATAGGTGCTTGTCCTAGGGGCAGATACAACTACTTACTCATATCAGCATAGTTTACAACAGCTCACAGACCAGTTTTCACAGTACATGAATAGTCTAATCCAGCAAGCATAATGCATTCTTTCTCCATTTTGACTCAGAACAAATACGAAACTAATAAGGTACAACTTAGAACAAAAAAAGATCACAAAGTCTGCTTCATTTGCGTTTGTGATCCTAGATAATACACAATATCTCACAAACTTCTAACACCATTCAACTAAATTTTAAATCCATCTCCTATTTTGTATTTCATATATTCCCAATGTATTCCATATGGTCTAGATCTTTCCTTTTGTGTGACCTAGTCCCTTACTCCTCTTCTGCATAACCAATTATTTGGTTATTCAAGTGCATATGATATGTGAAAGTAAGTTACTTAGAAACTTGAAGGATAATATCCTTCATGTAACTTTTCCTAAATCAAAATTCTACCATATTACAACCCTTTCTATCGTCATACAAGTTTAAACTTTATTTTCTCAACACTTTCAAACCTTTACATGGGATAAAATATTGGGTTAACTATAACTATAGTTCTGTTTTGTAATTTCTTTAATATATATGGTATTTATATGTTATGTGATTTTAACTCCTCATATCCTAATTAATTTATGTGATGCATTATCTATTGAAATGTGCGTTTTATGCTTTCCATGCATAACTACTTTTTGTTGGTCAACTTAAGCCTTGTGGAAAATTACATGAATTAGTTTGAAAGTATTATTTTAATAATTTTTATTGTGGTGTAAGAAAGTTTGATTTTAGAATTTGATTTGTTATAAAACTACATATTCTCACCGTGACATGAGCGAAAATAATTTGGAACTTTCAAGAAAAGTTAGTAGAATCCTAGGATTTGTCTAGATCTTGAAAAAGGGAGGTTGCTTTTGTTAAGGTTATTACTAGATTAAGAACATGTTGATATGTTAAGGGTCAATGAAAATTTATACTAGAAAGATGGTTACTAGATCATGGTGGAGTGTGTATTTGTCTTTATTTATAGCCTAGATGGCTTCGTATTGTATTTATAATTTGGTTTAAGTTAATACAAGAATCAAGGTTTTAGTTGGGTTTTTTACTCGAAAGGATTTTCCTAGGATGAACAACATGTGGATTTTTTTGGTTAACCAAGTATCAAGATATGAATCAATCCTAGTCTTTAGGAAGGACCCAGTTACCTTGCACATCAAAGAACAATTTGGTAGGGGGAGTCCACCTCATTAATCCTGATGCCCCAACCAAATTCCTTGTAGTTAAATTAGGATTAAACATATGACCTAGTGGTCACCAGCACAAAAACATACAATTGAGGAAAAGCTTGGGGGATAATACCGTGTGAATATTATGTGCATGATTTTTTATATGTTTATATACCTACTTATTTTTCTCTATTTAGTTTATTACATGCTAGTTTCCTATAATCCCAACATCTAGTATCAAAGTCAAGGATGTGCTTGGAAAATGTTGTGGTTGTTTATTTTGATAGTTTTTGAGATTATAGATATGGGAACTGGGACTAAAATTTGCATTATCCCATTTAGGCACCTTATGCTTACCACATCGGGGAATGTGGGAATTTGCTTGAAACTTGAGTAGAAGAGTTCTTTGAGTTCAGGGACAATTATAGAATGAGTGGAGGAATTAAATGTGAACATTTTTATCTCATTTCGGCTCATTTCATTCATTTACTATTTTTAGAATATTCATCATTATTGTCCCATTTTAGCCAATATTTGCACATTTTTCCAATTTTGGCAATTTTGAGTGTCTTGATCATAGGGGAATGGAATGAGGTTTCTGAATGCACATTTTTCTCAGAATTACTATTAATAATAAGTTCTCCCATGAAGTCTTACTAAAAATAGAAATCATCCTTCCCCATGTCGGATTCGAACGAAACCATTTGTAAAAGTTTTTGTTTTTTATTTTAGGCCTTTTCTCCAATTTTCAAAGGATTTTGATCTCTAGATTTGTGTAGACATGAGAAATGAGTATTTTTGGCTGAAAATTTCAAGGGGATGTATAAAATATCGGTGTTCATTAATGGAGGCATGAAAAAACTTCCCTTAAAGGCATTTTTGCAAGGAAACTTTAGTTCAAATCTCATGGAAAATAAAGCAAGGGTTTGTGAGATATGAGAAAAAGTGTGTTCTTAAGCATAAGGGATTTGGGGGAATTTCATTAGCATAAAAGAAAGGGAGAATGGAATGAGGGAGTTAAAAACATAAAGAGTGAGTGAGAAATGACCAAGTATGAGTTTTACACCTTCCCTCACTCATAAATATAGTTAACCCATCACTTGATTCACTTGGCTTAACCCAGGTTAACTAGAGACTCATGGGTCCACGGATGTAATGTCCCCCTTTTTCCAACGCCCAAGGCCTAAGGGCCAATTCGAGTCTAAGTCATGGTCATATCCTAGGGGTTGTGGACGCTGGGAGCTATTGGGAAGGGGCCACATGGGTCTAATATTCCAGTTTTATGTTTGGAGGTGACTTTGGACCATGCCGACTTAAAAAGGAAAAAAGTAACTTTAGCTACTTTTATTTTATCGGCCCCTCCATAGAATGAAATGCGTCTAGGTTTATTGGGGCTCTTTTGCCGTGGAGAAGTATATGAGGAGCCGAGAGAGAAAAGAAAGGAACTTTTGACATACATTTTATTGACCCCTTCACATGTAGCTGTTGTTGTTGTGCATCTATAGCTTGTGGAGTCAAATCCCACAGGGACCCTAGCTTCGGTGGTGAGAGACCCATCCCTAGCTAGCAGGGCATTCTTCGGTAGTGAGAGATCTACCCTAGTCTCTTATTTTGGAACCACTTTTAAGGCTATGTGGCAGAGACATTATCAGAGGTTTAAGAGGAAGGATTTCGAGGGTATTGGGGGCATTTGAGGAAGACAATCAGAGGTGCTCCAAATCAGATTCACGACAGCCATTTGGGCTGGGCATGACAGCACGTTGAAGGCACCTCCATCATTTCTCAACCCCATTCCAAGCAAGGTGATTTGCATCCTTTATTTGGGGGTTTTATAGTTGGTCGTTTTCAAATCTAAAGGTGGAACTATTACTGCATATATCTGTTAATGTTATTTCCAAAGACCCTTATTATTGCTCTTGTATTTAGATGGTTATGAACCTCTGAAGTTTTCCAGCCACCTAGGGCATTATGTAATTTTTTTGGCAGCAATATATTATTCCAAAATTGTTTTCATAGTGTTTATTATTACTGTTGCAAGCTTCCCTCAAAATTTCATGCATTGTGGGCAAATATTTTATGTGATATCAATTTAATACCATTCGCCGTCCTAGCTGGACATTTTCAGTAAAAATCATAAATTTTGCTTTACTGCAATTTTCCCATATTTTGTGCATTTTTAAGTAGTATCCCATAAAGGATATTTTAGTGGAGTGGGGTTAAAAGTTTCCAAATGGGTATATGATTTCCCCATGTCCATTACCACATTTAGTAAGGGACATCCCATAAAAAAATGCACCAAAGGGTGGAAGAAACATGAAAGGGGGCCAAAATAAGTCATAAGAGTGAGTGGAAAACACTTGTTTAACACTATAGTTGTTCACTTAAGTGACAAAAAAATCCTTATCCACATGGTGATGCACTTTAGTGTACCCAATGTCTCTTTGGGAAATGGGATAAAGGGACATTACATGCACATTGATTGATGCTCGTTTCTTCAAGCGACCTCGTTATGCTACCAGTTTGCACTTCCTTCGATTTTCACACTATCCCTCATGACCCTCATTCTTTGCTTTTTCACACACTCTTTCATGGTATCAAAAGGTTCCAAGAAATTTTGTGTAGAAGATTTGTAGATATTGGCCCGACAATACAAGAAAATATTCTTGATCCTGGTGGAGATTCAACTGAAGATTATGAGAGTTATATGGAAATTAATAGGTAGATTAAAATTCCAATGTGACATATTTGATGCCCTCTTTGTATATAAGGTGTTGGTTCTTGTTTTTATCATCATAAAATTTAGTGGAAGTATCTTTCACTGGCACATAGGCTTGAGCATAATTGAAAATGGGGGTAAATTTCAAATTAAAGACAGAATTGGCTCTTGAACATTGGTAAATGTTCTCATTGGCCATTTTCAACTCAAAATCATATATTTTTTTCCATGGAAATTCTGCACCTAGCTCTTTTGGCGAGAAAATGTGTCCAGGTGTCTATTTCAGACAATGTTCAGTGAAGGAAAACATCTATTTTTGGAAAAACCAAACTTAGAGACCCAGGATGTCCCTTTTTCCCTTTTTCCACTTTCTAAAAGGTACATGGGACACATAAAAATTCACCACCATGGTGGAGGGGAAGTTTGTGTCAATTAATAGATGACTTGGTGGTTAGAAAATGTCTTACACTCACCTAACCCACCTATCCCCTTCTCATAATGACCTGACCCTTGGCACATTTGTAGTCCACATTTTTAGTAAGGGTCTGGGGCTGATTGGTTGAGGTTTGGGTTGGTTTTGGGTGAGTGGGAAGTTTGCTGGTTTGAGAATATGAAATGACATAGAGACCGATATCAGTCTGATGACTGATGCCGATATGGGGACTAAAACGATGACGGTCAAGGAACCAACATCGGTAGGGGCAATAGGTAATGAACTATAAAAAATGGGTTTTTAGGCTATGTGTGATTGCACAGAGAGTGAGGGTAATGTGGGTTGAGTCATAATATGGCTGAGAGGACTCAAGAACACTAAGAAAGGGGTTTAGAAGGGTGAAAAGGCTTAGGGTGGTTGAATAGTGGGTTGGTGGGAAGACGATGATGTACGGGTAATAAAAGAAATAAAATACTGAAAGAAGCAAGTGATCTACAATGGGATAACCATGAATGATTAAAATCACAATACTTACTTGGTATTTTGTAGATCCTGTGAGTTGGGGTGGTTAATGGTTGATCGGAGAAGAGGTGTTTGAGTTTAGTGTCATAGCAGTACAACCTGTGTGCTCTCGTGAGTATTCCAACGCTCTGGAATGACAACCGATTGCTTGTCTTGCACTGTGGCTGTGTGTGTTCGTCATCTGGATGCAGGAGAGCTTGAAGATTCGTGCTTGAATATAATAAGGCTCTAATAACTGAATGAAAAACCTGGGTAAATAGTTGTACAATTCTATATAAAGGAACTGACAACGGTTTAGGTGACTGACGTCAGCTGAGGATAAACTGGCATTTGTTAGGGTGATATAGTATTATTTACCAAAAATAGGCAGATCTTCCCAGATTTGACGTGCCTTCCTTGTTGGGCCCGCTTGAGGAAATAGAGTTCACGTGAGAGAAGATAGGAAGATCTTAGAAGAAGTCCAGTTAGGTTTAGGAAGAAGTCATAGTTAGTTAGGTCAAGTAGTGACTCAGCACTGGGAGTGATAACTTGGTCACTATGAGTTAAATGCGCCTGGAATGGGCCCAGGGTGAGGTGTCAGGATGAGGTGGAGGTGTGAGGATTAAATTAAATTAAAATAATTAAATTAATTAATAATGTGAGGATGAATATTAATATGGGATGAAGGTGTCATGATTAGTTAAATGTGTTACATTAATTAATTAAAGGGGACTAAGGGAAGTGTGACCCAAATTTGGTGTCTATAGGTATCTTGTTTTCTTATGGGTTGGTCTTTTAGTGGTTAATTATGAAATTCAAACAAGGGATTCATATAAATACAATGCCATGTGATCAAATTAAAGGACCAAGTTCTAAGCATCTATTACTATCACCTAAGGTTGCATCCAAAGGCATATCGAGAGCATAAAAACATCCATCTAGCTTCATTCAAGGGATAAGGGACTGCATTCTTCTACATACACTACATAGGAGGGGAAGTTCATTTTGACATCCACACATATCCTTTCATTATTACATCTAGTTATTGTTTGTTATCTGGTACATCTTGCACAAGAGCCACCTAGGGCATGATTCTTCACACACACATGCAGAACTACATGGAGTCTGAGATGTTGTGCAACACTCAGTCTTAAGTTCAGTCTGTCGGGTGATAGCTAGGGTCAGTTTGAATCCCCATTTACATATTTTTTTAAAAGATTTGATATGTTTTGGGGTTTTGCAGGAGCACTTGTTTTGTAAGTTACAGGTGAATTTTGCAGACATGCAATAACCTACAGGTGATCAATAGTGAACACTAGCGACACTTGTGCGACACAACAAAAAGCAGCTTGTGAGGTTCTGCGCAATCACAGGGGCCTACATAAGGTCTCTGACATCTAGGCGACCCTGACCCAGTCCGGGAACCCTAGTCCCATAATTTCTGATAGTTCTGGATTTTTTTGGGCTTGGTTGCGATATTCTTTCCCCCTGTTCCATCAATTTTCTAGCTCGACACTTCTTCGGAATTATTGCAAAATCAGATAAGTCTCTTATTCCATTGTTTGCACTTAGGGTTTTAATTTATAATTTCTTATTGCTTAGGTCAAAATTTTAGTTTGTTGTTTATCATTGCGTTGTGACTCTGTAATTAGGGTTTAGCATATTTCTACATTTGTTGAATTAGACCACGATAAGACACCAACCCAGGGTGATTAACAAGGAACTATAAAATGACTCATTATAGCCTTCTAAATTAGGGTTTTAGTGTGTTTTCCTAAAGCATGCCATTTCATTAAATAGGACTACACCCTCATTGACTAGAAACAATGGAATGAAGCATTATAGTATGATGCTAGAGAGTATGGGTGGAGGATAGTCCATTTTTTTAATTATTAAACGCTTTTGACCGGAGCTATGAACCGGGGGTGGAGGGAATCCACCAGAACAAAGAGAAAAGGAGCCGAGAAGAAAAAGATAGGAAAAGAGGAATGCGTAGGAGAAAGGGGAAGAAAAAGGGAGGACCCTGAGGGAGGAGAGGACCGAAGTTGAGGAAAACAATCCAACACTGGGGTAAGGAACAGAACGCCGAGCACAGGGGATGCTCCGAAGTAGAAGCGCCTTAGCGGGAGGAGGCAGCGTGAAGAAGGAACAAAAAGTCCACTAAGGCCCTATCGCAAAGCTCATTAAGATGGTCAATAGCAAAGTGAACAAGGAATTGGGCGGCGTTGATATCCACCACAGGTAGCAGGTTACGATCCAGATGACCATGGTGGAACAACAGGTCTACGCTTTCTGCCAAATGGAGTAGATCACGGTACTGCCCACCGAGCCACTGTATCCCGCGACCCAAGCCGATCGCCCACTCGTCAACTTCCTCGATCCAAAGCAATGGATCCGGCATTACAAAATTGTCTAGTTCATCACGAAGGCCGATGCGATGCCCCGCGTAGATAAGATCTTCAGCAACGAGTTGCATCTCCGCTCGGACAGGGTGAAGTAGAAGGCAGAAGGATACGAAAGCGACAGCAATGCCTGAGAAGGTGCGGGGCCGCCTGGAGGGGGAGTTATAAACATCGCGAAGAATGCGGTCAATGGCCTCCGCTTCCAAGTAAGAATTGTATTGGAAGACATGAGAGAGCCTGTACCGATCAATTGCATCCACCGAGGCAACTTGTGGTTCGGACCCGCGAAGAGAGATGAAGGGGAACCTGACGAAAGACATTGCAAGGCGAAGAAGGAAGCTTGAAGAATAGGAAGCCGGACCAAAAGATATAGGAGGAAGTTGAAAAGACCCTGCAGCAGACGCAATTTCATCACCCGCCGCCAAGAGATTAGATCGTCCAATCTAAGCCATGTAGATGATTCGCTGGACATTTTCGCAGAAGAGGGACTGTTTATGGTATGATTGGCAAGGCGATTGATGGCGGAATTCACCTCACAAAACGTGTGAGATATGCTCCATGTGTGTACTTTGCTGAGCCAGAACAGGATGTTGTTAATGCACGGGCGTAACAGCCAGGTAGACGGTTTACCTTTGATGACGGCTTGGATGACGACTTGCGAGTTGCCTTCAATGCACAGGGAATCGCAATCTTGACTGACTGCGAGCTTCACACCTTCCAAAAGGGCCGTAGCCTCTGCGTGGTTACAAGTACCAACCGGGAGTGGAAAGGAGCCTGCGTAGACAAGTACGCCCCTGTCATTAGTAAGGATGCAACCGGCCCATGATTTGCCCAGATTGCCCCTGGATACACTGTCGAAGTTAAGTTTAATGAAACCAGGTGGTGGTGGTTTCCATCTTGTGGATTTTCGAATAAGAGACTTTGTCAAGACATTGAGATCGTGCTTTACCCGGGATCCGGGGGAGGGGATTTTAATCAGAGGCCAAGAATCGTGGATGACCAAAAATGCCAAACAAGGAAGAAGGGAGCGATGGTCGAGATAGAGGCAACGGAGCTTTGTTTGGCCTTAGTGGGGCAGCTGAGGAGGCGGAGGGTAGTGTATTAAATAGTTCTTATATTGATATGAGGACGGCTTCTCGCCAACCAGGCGGAAAATGTGGTCTGTACGGGCCCACAGATATTTTTCACGAATGAGTCAGCGATAAGCTGCCGTCATTTGCCAGGAAGGCAACTTTATAAACAACTTGGCGCATTTGTGGAATGGACACTCCCTCGGCCGGCAATGAACTTTCCTCTCCCGCCAAGGGTTAAATCTGACGGCCGTTTAGACGTTTTTCATGATTTTAGCCGTAAAATACTTGCAAATATTTGACACTACCGTCGCTTCATCGGCTGGCGTCATTTGTGAGGAACGCAACATGATTCCCGAACTTGTCTCTCGGTCAGAGATAGGCTGGCGTCATTTGTGCGGAAACCAACTTTATTAATAAGTGGATTGATTTCTGAAAAATTGTGTCGTGCTGCTACGCCCACCTGGGATTCGCCATCCCCAATTCCCCCAAATGGCCGCGCTAGCGGTTTCCGAACTTCCCTCTCCTGCTGCTACGATCGAGATTTTGGAAGACGGATTAAGTTTACCCGGCCTGCAACTCCCGCTGGTGCCATCGCCATCTGGTCGGGACCACGAGCTTCTCGGTTTACGACAGTCAGCGATAGGCTGGCAGGCAACTTTATCGATAAGTTGGTTGATTTCTGGAGTTCCGTGTCGTGCCGCTACGCCGAGCTTCGAATCGCCATCCCCAATTCCCCAAATGGCTACGCCAGCGGATTCCGAACTTCCCTCTCCTGCTACTACGATCGAGATTTTGGAAGACGGATTAAGTTGA
>JAHRHJ020000205.1:0-94251 GCA_019776745.2 Taxus chinensis | reverse complement strand
TTTAGGATTTAGATTTAGTGCTAGGGTTTAGGGTGCAGTTGGAAAATTTAAATGCGTAAATCTTGTAGGTGTGACTGTTGAAATCCTTTAAAAATACCTATGCAGGAGTGACCATATTATACTATAAAAACTATCTCCGTAAAATGTGACTTATGGAGCTAGAGACTAGGTTCAGACGTGCAGAGTGGATTTAATTTCTTTATGTACTAAAAATAAATTTAAATTATAAGAATCAATAAAAATATAACTAATAATAAATAAAAATCTTATACTATAGAAGCCATGCCAAAAGCACATAAATTGTTTATACGATGAAGGAGACGGACTGTTTATTAACGTGCATGCGTTTTGGGGTTTTAATGTTCCAATCATTGCCTCAAAGGCTTAGGATCTAGTATGATAGAAGAAAGAGAATCCTATACTTATTAGGATAATTCAAACTTGTAGATGTTTTTTTCGTAATGGAATTTTATCAGTTACTTTTTTCTTTATTCAGAATAATTACATTAAGCCTTTTCTTCAACAAAAGGAGAACTTAAAGTGATAAGACCCTAAATGAGGTATGATTGACTTACTTATATAGGCTTCCAATGGTTTTATTCCATGAAAGGATGACTAAGAGGGAATATTACTTCACATGAAGATGATGGAATTGATTTTTTGGACCTAAAACATGTCAGTCCAAAATGATAGAGTAGGGTCAGGATTAACTATGTCATTTCTAACCCTAGTCTACTATTTTGAAAGTGAGGGGAAAACTATAGTTTAACTTTCTAGTTCAGATGATGAATGGGGGCACGGTCGGATCTTCGTTATTTTTCAAAACATAAAATTTATGTACAAGAAAAATCATAAATAAAAAAATATTCACTAAAAAAATCTTTAAAAAAATGGAGCCCAAACTATATGCTCCTAGCTATCTTTATTTTATAGAAGGGTTTTCAAAAATACTAAATGGTGCTCAAAAAATGGTGGGGGGCACGAAAGTCACTCTATTATGTTTTTTAACAAAAATAGGAGCATCTGTTGGTATTTTAGTTGTTTGACCCACTTAAACTTATTCATTTTCAATAAAATTTAGTAGCTTAGAAACTAGACTCAAAATTATATGACTCATATTTTTACATCTTCCAATTTTGAGTGTAACTATTTCAAAAAAACTCGTACAAGTTGATTTTTTTTTTCTTTAGAAAAATGCGTCCACTTAAGACCCCCTTTTAGCCCCCCAGATTGGTGCACTTACCCATAAGAGAAGTTTCTATTCAATTTTGGCATGATAACACTAGAGTTTCACGTAATATAAGAGATGTTATAAAATGGAGAATTGGTTCTACTAATTGCGAACCACATTTAAAGCATTTCTTAGATATGACTCAAACTTAATTTTTTCGTAAGTTTAAATAAGAGCATCTATAAATTAAAATTAGTCAACATTTTTTTGAAATGTTGAAACCATTCTATGTGAAAATCAACCATGCTTACACCACTTGTTGTTGTAAGCAACATGTTGAATTTGCGATGCATTATGCTAAATTTTTACGTATTCATTCTTATTTTCATTCTAAAACTATGTTATCGGAATATGGTGTTCAAGTTCCACCAATATCTTCTAGGGATTTCATTCCTATGATATTTTTTGAAAGAGAAGTTGGCCAATTTTTTTATAGTCGGGATTGTTTAGATGGAAGTTGTGGTACGTGCGACGAATTACCTAAATTGGAAAGTTGCATCCATGAGAAAATTGGAGGTACAATATGACATAATTTAGTTGATTTTGATAAATATAAATCAGTACCATACCAGTTGAAAGATGGAAATGAGTCTAAATGGTGTGAGTTGGTTATAGAACATATGTCTGTTTTTTAATGTATGAGAAAATTTAAGGATGAAATTGTTTATGACTATGCTAGGCATACACACAGTGCTCGATGACTGGATGGACAGTTCAAGATATGCAAAGAAACATTTCCTATTGGTACTATTGTTTCAGTGGTCGATTTGGCAAAGAATTATACATTGCAACCACAAATGGAGTTTAATCGCAATATTACAATTCAATACAGGTTGCCATTTTTGTGCATATAACATTTATACATTCTCTAGACAGTACAAAGAATGATCGATTTTTTTCAAGAGAGTACAAATTTTATATCAATGATGATCATACTCATTCTACTAAATTTTTGCAAGGGTGTTTTCAGTTATTTTATGGACACTTGTCTGATAGGGACATTCACTTCAATCAACATTATATATGGTCAGATAATTGCATCTCTCAGTTTAAGAAAGCACAAATGTTTTATTGGATGATAAGGATGCACATCAAGATGGGTGTGCAAAATATTTAGAGTTTCACTGAGGCTGAACATGGAAAATGAGAGCATGACGGTACAAGGGCACCCTGTGTGAAAAGAATCTTTCAAGATGAAGAGTTGAAGTACAAAGATGGTGCTGAATTGAAATATGTAAAGAGCATAATGGAATAGTGTATTAATAACATGGCCCAAGGTTCTCAAGAAAATTCCATAGTTTGCAGATATTTTTGGTTTATAGAGGAACAACAAATTACAAACTATGAGGATTGTATGACACTCATAGGGTCCAGTGATATGCACTCATTTTGTAGCTCAGATGCTACTTCGTGGGCCACATGGACAAGAAAGTTGGCATGTTTTTGTGCATATTATATCAAATTTGTCAATGCTAAGTGTGATTCACAAGAATGGGTGGATGGATGGATTTTTAGGCATCTAACTCCGCTTCCTAGTTATCAACCTCCACATGCATTACAACTTATTTCTCCATATGAAGTAGCAACATCCAAGGACTTTGACAAAAAATTGATTTTGGTACGATAAGGTAAATGGTTATTTACAATTTTTGTATTGAGTTATTGTTATCCAAAATTCACCCTCAAGGTAATTTTGATAACATGCATCAAATTCTTTAGTCCCAGGCAAATAGATCGAGTCAGGGCAAAAATTTCATGTTTCTAGGGTCCCCTCATATTTTTCTATCCCTTGTCCAAGTAAAAGAGAGCAAGTTCTGAGAAAATGTGAAAAAATTTGCAAAAACAAGCTCGGGCCAGGAAAAATCACGAAAAATGGCTAAGTCCTAGTCCTCGCAGCATTTGGGACAGTTGGGACAAAAGGGCGCGAACCGGCCGAAAGGCCGCCAGACGGTCTGAAAGCAAATGGGACATCCGGGCCAAAAGGACGCACGGGACGCGGAAATACGAACTGGCCGAAAAGAGAGAAAAAATTGGCTAACTGCTGAGAGGGTCGCCTTTGGGACAAGCGGGACAAAAAGACGCGAACCGGCCGAACCGGGCGAAATGAGTCAAGGCAGCCCGAAACAGTCTAGGACGCCCGGGCCAAAAGTATGCGAACTGGCCGAACCGGCTGAAATGAGAAATTTTGTCCCGGAACAGTTGGGACAAAAGGGCATGAACCGGCCGAACCAGGCGAATTTGTCCCTTGACGGTCCGAAACCAAATGGGACATATGGGCTGCGAGTATGCGAACCGGCCGGTTCGGCCGAAATGGGAAATTTTTAGCACCAAAACCAAATGGGACAAAGGGACGCGCGGGACACGAAAAGCCAAAATGGCCAAAGGCAGAGAAGAAAAGTCAACGTTTGGTCCGGAAACTTCAAACGGCCATAACTTTTGACTCCGAGCTCCGATTTTCATAAAATTAGACTTTCTGGAATGAGCACGACGTCCTCTACACCGCAAAAACTGGATTTCTTAATTTTAATGAGGGTAGATATATCTAAATAAAAGAAACATATTCGGCTCCAGTCAATCAATGCTCATTCCCGTCAAATGACAGAAAACGCCTGCCAGGCCCAAAACAGCTGCCCACACTCAGAAGGCCATAACTTTTGCATTTCTCAACGAAATCACACAAAATTGGTACCGTTGGAATCGTGGTTCCGAGCCCGATGCAAAAAAATCAAGAAATTCTGGATTTGATTAGAAATTGATTGAGATTTTTAAGGAAACGTGGCCGGGTTCAGAACAGTGTTTTATTTGGTAGCTGGGAGTGCAATTAAGAGGCAAGGTCATCATTCTTTCTCTGCTGCAGCACATGGGATAGTATGGGGAGCCTTTTGCAAGTAATGTATAACCATTCCACTCAATTTAATTCCTCTTACAGGTGGTTGAAGGACAGATTTTGGGATTTCCATTTTCCCTTCTCTTCTCCTTCTCATTTTTTCTATAAATTGGAGTGTTGGGCTCATTGTAAAGGAGAGAGTTTTTGGGTAGCAAAGCTCTACCAAAATTGCTTTGTGAAGCCAATGTGTTGCAAGCCCTTGTAGTGGACTCCTTGCATGGTGATCCAGTCCCTTATCTTGTAATAGATTGAACTGTGCATACCAGGAAGCAATAAAATACAAAGTTTGTGGATGTATCTTCCCCTGCTGTGTTTGTCTTGCATTCTTCTTTCCCCTTTCATCTTTCATTACAAGAATATTGTGTCTATTATTATGTTCTTGCAGGAATTCACTAACATTGTGTATGCTTGAAATATTGTTGTGAATGCATTTTGCTAGATTGTGGAGAACTGTTATCACCCCTTCTAGTATGCATTTTACCTCTGTATTTCACACATTTGGAAGACTACTCTCACACCCTCCTTTTCTGGTGTATCACCGCTTTAGTGTAGGATTTTCATTTTATGCATTCTCTCTCCTTGGTCCCTTGGAAAGTTAGATTAGGATTAGATAGTTTTCCTACATTAGAGTAGATTGTGGCAGGTAGTTTAGGAGCAAGAACCAGCTTTCTCTGCAGGTCTATCTCAAGTAGCAAGTCCCACAACTTGGAGATAGTACCCATGTTATCCAATCACACTGTGAGTTCAAATACATGCACAGGGGTGCTGTGATTCGGTGATAACAGTTATGTCCATTGAAATTAATATGTAATTTAAATTTGATTTGAAACCTATGGCTTTTTTTGTAGGACATGTGTTTGCAGTTATTGCGACAGAAGACAATGAAGAAGGAACATACTTTTTCTTATGTCGTTGCATCGAGGAAAGAAAGAAGTTGACTTCTCCTGTTATAGATGGTGAAGATATTGAGTACCATACAAGGTCAATAGTAGTTACTAGAACTTGTCTTCGATGGTATCCATTAAAAAATTAATCTGTTTGGGTGTTTGAAGACTTTGAGACTCACAGGAAAATACTCTTATATTCGCATCTAGTTCTAGCGACAAATACTCACCTATATAGATATCGAGGAAGGCATAATAACAATATTCTTTGGAAGGTTCAAGATGTAGATCATGAAGTAATCATGCCCGCTATTCAGAGTAGATCTGATGTTGATGGTTCATTGGAATGAATTTACATGCTCATGTCTGGTATATATAATTTCTTTGAAGTGTTTATATTTGTCAACTAGATCTTCAAGTTCATATATTTTATTAAATTTGTGTATTTTGTATATATCTAGTATGGTTTTGATTTAACTTAAATTTATTTGACTTTAAGACTTTTATGCAGGTTAGCGGTACTAGAAAAGCTTCCACCTTCACGACCTGATGGTTCATTGGAATGAATTTGGACATGTTCATATGGTATATATAATCTCTTTGAAGTGTTTAAATTTGTCAACCAGATCATTTAATTTCATATATTTTATTAAATTTGTGTATTTTGTATATATCTAGTATATGGTTTTGATTCAACTTAAATTTCTTTGACTAACACTTTTATGTAAGTTAGTGGTGCTAGAAAAGCTTCCACTTTCACATCCTGATGGTGAACATTGGAATGAATTTACATGAGCTCGTCTGGTATATATAATTTATTTGAATTGTTTAAATTGTCAGTTCTAGATTCAAGTTCATATATTTTATTAAATTTGTGTATTTTGTATATATCTAAATAAAAGTCAAAAGTGTCAAATACACAAATTAAATTTGAAGGTTGATCAATATAATGAATTTTTTGGACAACAAGACCCTATCTTGGACCGGTGATCAGTAAACACATAAATACATGAATATTAAAGCAATTGAGTAACACTTGTTAGAGATCAAACTTGTACCCATCCCAGATCATGATGAACTGGGGTGTTGAGAAAACATGGGACTGTCTCCAAGTTGTTGGAACTTGCGTGCTTGAGATAGACCTTTGAAGAAGGCTGGTTCCTCTACCTATTTCTATTGCTAGAACTACTTCTAGAAATGGAAAAGTATTTACTTATCACTACTCTAAAATTCCAAGGGACCGGGGTTAGAAGGAGATGCATGGAGAAGGAATCTAAGCTAAAGGAGGTGATAGCACCAGAAAGAAGGGGGTGAACACAGTTAGCTTAAAGTTAAAATGAAGGAGAATGTGTAAAGATAGGATAGGCATGTATCATTCATTTTCATGGGGCACAATCAGAAAAGGAACTTGCAAAGGACGTGAGAAAGCACAAAAAATAGACAATGTAAAAGAGAGGAAAGGAAAAGAAATATAAATGAGCTAAGGTAGAGAATAGCCATAAAATAAAGATTTTATTTCTTCCAAGAAATGCAAAGTTGATTAAAATTATGGATGAGGTTGATATCCACATGTACAAAACCAGATCTGAAAGGCATATAACTTAAAATGCTAAGGAGATATAGATTCTTAGCAAACTAAAGGGGTCCAACCTTTTACAGTGAGCAATTCTCTTGCATTTATAGAAAAAGGGGAGATAGAGGAAGAAGAGGGAAACTCAAATTTGAAAGTTCAACCATCAACAGTAAGCAATAATTGTGTGCAAATCTACCTGTATTTCTATCATATGTGCCTCCTCATGTCTTTTTTTCTTATAGGAGAAGGAAGAAGGGAAAATCAGATCAAATCTGGGTGGTTGGGTTGACTCGACCTGTGCATTAATGGTCTGGAATTCATTTCCTGTACAACTTCCACCTACCAAATCCCACCAAAATTTGAATTTGAATGATCCTAGAGTGTAGCCCACATCAGCAACTTTCCAATCAATACCAAGAGCACCAAAATCCAATCTATATAGCAGAAGTTATGATGATTTGAAGATCTACTGCACAACATGGACACACAAGACACATGGCACACTCTGATTGATACAAGTATTTTCTAACTATTCATCGTGTTTTTTCATTTCTACCATGTGTCACATAGTGGTTTGTCATAAGGATTTAGTGCCCAATTGGTGTGCTTTGAAAGGTTGTGTGTTGCACACTCAAGTCTTACAGGTGATGATGTGGCACAGGTGATTGGCATGGAAGAATGTGTAAAGCACACAAAAGCAACAAGCATGAAAGGGGAAAGAAAATTATAGGTGCACGTAGGTAACACAGCGTGTGGAAGAAATGGATACATAACTATAAAAGACAAGTATGCAATCAGGGCATGGGCATTCAAATTGAGGCATACAGCGATGACAAACAAGAAGGGGCATGGGGTGTAAGCCAAGAAGAAGTATGCAATGCATAGAATGTAAGGGAAGATATGCTAAGTAAGAATACGTGGGAGAAGCATGCAAGGAAGTTATCCAATTTGGAAGGTAAGTTAGGGGTGTGCGAAGGATGCACGAAGGGAGAAATAAGGTTGATGCGCAAGGAGTGCACATAAGAGAAAAATGGAAGGAGATAGAGGAATAAAGAAGGGGTGTGGCCACGTGCTGAGGAATGCAACCAAGGAAATGTGCCAAGGAAATAACCAAAGTGTGTGCAAACCTGTAACAATTAATCCTCAAATCTAGAATGGGGATGTAAGTTATCAAAATAACTAGGGGACTTATTTTAGACAACAGTTTGGCAACTTCCAAGGCCATCTACCTGCTAAACAAGGAAGATCAATAGCCTTGAAGCATCCATTGGGCATGAAGTCTGTCTGGAATGAAATTTCGTATCTGTAATTTTGAAGAACTACCCCTAAAATCACTTGAAGCACTATCTGAACTCTGTACTAGGTCACTGCCAAAATTACTTGAAACTATTGGAAGATCCCCAAACCAAACTACTATCCTAGAAGTAATAAAAGAGCACACGCAAGGAGCACGTGAGAAGGAAAAACTATGTACAAATAAATAATTTGCACACGTAGCACACTTAGAGGAATTGAAATTACTCTAATGTATACAATGATGTAGAAGACTCAATGAAAGTGCTTGAGATAAATCCCATTAACTGGGATTGGTAACGCGCTTCCATCAAGGTGAGACAACTCAAAAGAGTTAGCCTCCTTTCAAGAACTGATAACATATGGGCCACTCCAAAGTGCATCAAACTTTGAATGGCATCCTGGTTTATCTCGATCAACATCCCATTTTAAGACTAGATCACCAACTTTGAAAGCTTGAGGTCTAGCCTTTTTTTCAAACCATTTCTTTGTCGATTAATGATGTTATTCTAGCTTGATCATGGCAGAGTTTCTCAATTCTTCAAGTTCAACCAGCTCTGTCATTACGATTTCTCTTTATTTTATGCCCTCAAACTCTAACTATTGGGAAAGCTCTAATGAAGGTAATTCAAGAGATAAAGGAAGTCTAGCTTCCTTACCATAAACAAGCTTGTAAGGTGAAGTACCTATTGCCTTCTTCACCGTGATTATGTCTTTCGAGAGCAGGCACAAGAACCTTGTGTGACACTGCCTCTGATTGATGTTCATTATCCATTTCATGATGTTGATCAAGTTCTTGTTGATAGACTTTTTCAAGCCATTACCTTGAGGGTAATAGTTAGAAGAAGTCTTCAAGTAGATTCCAAGGCTAAGGGCCCAATCCGAGATCTTAGTACCAAGGAAGGATTTTACATTATCATAGATAACGGTATGAGGAATTCCAAACCTTCGTTACAATACCTTTGAGAAAGTCAAGGATGACTGACTCGGTTGATTCCTTGAGCACGACAGCTTCTGTCCATCTAGTAAAGTAGTCCGTAGCTGTCAACATCCATTTGTGGCCCATACTCAAAGGAGGATTAGTTATCATGCCTATGAAGTTGATACCCCATTGCACAAAAGGTTGATCCACTTGGATTGGTCGGAGGGGAAGCACCCAATTTTTTTTCCTACAAAGAAAGCACATTCTACACATTTTGTGACCCACTTGTGCACATCCACAAACAACGTAGGCCAAAAGTATCCTACCTTGATGATCTTTATTGCTGTTGCTTTGGCAGAGAAGTGTCCACCAAAGAATCCATCGTGAAATTCTTCTAACACTTTGTCAACCTGTGTGCCATCAATACACCTCAGCAACATGCAATCAATGTTTCTTTTGAAGAGAATGTCATCAATCAGCGCATATGGAATAGACTGCAGCCTCAGATTTCACCTCTTTTCTTTATTCAAACTAGGAGGGTATGCACCATTGGAAAGGAATGTGTCCATTTCCTTCATCCAAGTGTGCACTAGATCTCTTTTAACTCAGAATCAGCCTGTGGGAGCTATTCATATATAATAATGAAGTCTCAGGTTCAAATGTGATCCTTGCAAGTTATCAATACATAGAATATTTCCTCTAATCAATTTAGTGGCTTTTCTAGTCACATCATACTTCATGATTTTGGTCACCCATATTGCTCTTTTAACCCCATTGATTTTTATCTTTTCCATGATGAAGTCTCTCTTGAGTGTAAAACTAACACCTTGATATGATTTGTGGTGAGCATAATTTTGAAATTCTTTAGCCGATGCACATGATGAGAAGACCTTTTCTCCATTTTGATTGTATTTCAACTCATAATCCTTCAGTGAATTTTCAACTGAAGAAATCCACTGGCTCCTCCAGTCCTTGTTCATTTTCTTGTGTCAAGACAAAAAAATTATCACATTTGGTTAATGCTCCATAGTAATAAAGGATGAAATCCTTGGAATAATCTGGATTGATGAGTGTTGGTGCACAAGTAATTTCTTACTTAATTTATGTTGAAGCTCTCAATTTTCCTTCCATATTGTCCACTTGAAGGTTGTTATCCTTCTTGAGCATGAGGGTGATGGGCCTTACCAGTTTTACAAAGTTATTAATGAATCTCCTAACAAAGTTTATTTTTCCTAGGAAATTACAAGGATTTCACTTAATGTGCGCTGGAAAAGAAAGAGCATAGGATGGCTTAAACACCTCTCAAGATCAATGTTAATGAAACATCCTTTGAGACCTATCCTTGGCCCATGGTTTTTAACCTTCATACAGGTTTAATTTTTTCTTCTTGGGGTTAAGAGACACCCCAAATTCTACCATCTCTCAAATACTTTCTCCAACATCATGTGATATACGCCTACTTTGAGAAAATTTATGTCATCCAAGTAAAAAGGATGAACTCATTAGCCTATATCCTTTAAATGGAATTGTCCATGGCTTAGCTATAGAAATTTGTTCCCTACATTTCACAAACCAAAGAGGCATTTTTTTTTTTATGATATGTTCCCCATTTGGTAGAAAATTTTGTTTTGAATTGATAGCCTCTGTCCTTTGTAACTATGATCTATTGAAACTAAGTACCCATCCAAATGGAAAATATTTGCACGCTTTGAGGGCAGCTAATTTTCTTAATCTCAACTCCATAAAAGGCAAAGGATAATGATCCTTCAAGGATGCCTTATTAGGCGATCTTTGAAATCAACGTAGAGTCTGATTTCACCATTATTTTTGCCCACTATCACAAGATTCATGATACCAAGTAAGGTACTTACCGAGATATATATATTATCTACCTCAATGAACAAAAACAACTCCTTCCTCATAAGGGGCTCTATCTTTAGGAATTACTCATCCTTTAAGGGGGAAACCTGATAACCATTGATAAGACTCAACTGTCAATATGAGTGTTGAGAAAGTTACTTGTATCAATACCCTACTTTGTTATTCATACTCCTATGAAAATATAATCATATGTAAGCATGGACAAATGAGATATGAAGGCTTAATTTTCATCATGCCACAAGTTGGCTATACATATCCAATAGCAACATCATTTCAAGGGTGTAGCATAAGTTAGTGGAGTATTTAGTCTTCTTTTGTTGTGCACATATGGACTTTTGGGTCACCCTTGAACTCAATCATCAGGGCTTTAACATTTTCTCTAAGGTAACCTTTGGACCCTTTAGGAAAAAATTTAGAGGTTTAGTCCTAGGTCTTCTTCATTCCTTGGTCACCACATAGCTATCATCATAAGGTGATGTTGATGCTTGAAGAGAACTCAATGCACCATTCTGAATGAACCAGATAATCTATCTGCATCATTTTAAACACTTGCATTTCAACTAGTAAATTAACTGGAATAGATGGTTATCACCATTACAATGGGAAAATATGCGCGTTTATCTATTGCAAAATGTTATTTATCAAGAACTTTGAAATTACAATCCACATTTGATTTTACAACCTTTGTTTAATCTTTTCTTGGTACCACCTTATGATTCATAGCATTTTAACCATAGTCCAAGAGTTCCCAAAATCTATGTTTATTCAAGACATTTAAAGGTTGATTAAATATTGCACACTTTTTTGACCTAGTAAATAAGTTCCAAAAACCAAAAAATCTGCAATCCCTTGACCCCTATCTCTTTTAAAATAAGAATACCATGCACCAATGCTTCATATTGAGATTGATTAGGACTTGCAAATATAGATGAAGGTCATTGCAAATAATAATATAATCATACTCTTGATTGAAAACATATTTTATAACTATTTCTCCAAGCCTTGTATCACACTTTATAATATAAGGTTTGGTCATTCTCCCCAAATATCTTAGGGAATAATTTTGAATGAGATAATAGGGAAATACTAGCTTATGAGAGAATTTAAGTCACCTACTAAATCATCTAAAAATCCTCTTCAATAAACCACTAATGTTATTAACCCTTCTCAAAATCTAACCCCTTTTAAGTGTAAATATGTCTCTTTTATCTCTTATCCTTTGCATATTTATACTTAAACCACTCAAGCTAATTCTAATTGTTGACCTTTGAAATTATCAAGAATTAAAACAGTTCAGGCCTATGCCTAAAATCACTCACATTGATTCTTCAAATGACCTTTACCCACTTTGTATGATCCCAACCTATTTTTTAAGTGGAAATTCCAATGTGGGGAATTCTCATATAAATTATTGTAATCCAAAACAAATGTTTGTTTGAATTATTATTAGGTCCCAAATTTGACCTTTAAGTTCTTATTCAATAACATTACGATAAATATCAATCTCTTCTTTGAGCTCATCATAAAAATCTAGAAAACAAAACATTAAGAATACACAATCCTAAGAAGTTTCCAGGAAAAATTTGGAGGACCGTTGGGGCGGTTTATCAAAAATCAGGGTTCACAGGCCTAAATGTGCAGTGCACAGGGCCAAAAGAGTTGTTGAACTTTAAGAAGGATTCTAGGATACTCTAGGTGGAGTTAGTTGGATAAATTGAATCTTTGGAAATGCGAAATTCAAATTTTACAAGATAGTGAAGCTATCATATTTTTAAAAAACAATTTGGTGTAATAGGTTTATAACTAGTTTTTTCCATTAACATGTAAAGGGAAGAGGATCAAAAATCCACTTTTTAAAGGGAATGAATGGAGGAATAAAGAAGTATGATACCCCCAAGATTGTTAGTATTCTGATAAAGGACATTTTTCAATTTCATATAAAATTTTGTGAAAAAATTCCATCAAGAGCTCAAGATATTGTAATTTCAAGTTGTCAAGGTAAGGCTTGAACAGTTAGTCAAATTTTTTTGAACACATGTCAGTTAAGAGGGGAGCCTTGCGTGTTTGGTCCCTTTCTTCCCTCAAGATAAGGGACATTGAGGGACATAAAAGCGTAAAGCCCCAATAAGCCCTCTGGTCACACATGAAACCTCCTGAGATTGTGTGAGTTTATCCCCATAGGTGCTTGCCGGATAGTACATGAGAGAAGAGAGAGGAAGTTGTGGAAAAACCGTCCAACGTAACGATGTATAAAAATTATGTTCCATTGGTCACAAAAGCCAAAAATTTGAGGGTGTCAAACAGGGTTAATTTTAAGAGACCTCTTGGAAATCGAAGGTGGAGAATACCTGGCGAATATCCCTAGAACCGGTTTCGCGGGAAGGCAAATTTTTTGGGGTCAGTTGTATTGAAAAAATTTCACCTATTGTCAAGTGCTACGACAGAAGGCTGCAGATGCACGACGGGAGATTTTGTTGTCACACGTCAAAAAAAAATGCATTGACGCGAGTCAAAAGACCTCAGTGATACGCGTCAACAACCGTAATGACGCGTGTCACTAAGGTCTATTGACACGCGTCAAGTACATTTTTTTTGACGTGCAAAGCAAAATCTCCTGTCACGCGTCTGCAGCCTCCGACCTCTACTTTCTCATCAAATAATCTCCGTGTTGATCAAAAAACTCTTTGTCATGTGTTTGCTATGCGTCAATATCTGTTGTACCTCCTTAGTCACGCGTCAAGAAAGTTCCAAGGTGACGCACAACATTGGCGCGTCAATGAGTTCTGTTGACACACGATAATGCAGGGTGTCAACAGACCTCAGTGATGTGGGACATTAGAGTTTGTTGACATGTGCGTCATTGAGGTTTGTTGGCGATGCATCAATGTATTTTTTTTGACATGGACAGTAAAATCTCCTGTCGACATGCAGCCTCAACCTCTACTTTCTCATAAAAAAATCTCCAGTCGATCACAAATGTCATGCGTCTGCTATGCGTCATAGTTTTATTGACCTCCTTGTGCATGACAACTATCCCTCAAGGTCACGCGTTAACCCTCATTGACAGGAGATCAACAGACCTCTTTGACGTTGTTGACGCGTGAATGAGGTCACAGGTCAATGCATTGACACGCGACAACAAATATCCTGTCGCGCGTCTGCAAAAACCTCTGCCCTCTTCTTGCTCATCAAAAAAATCTCCATGTCGCTGAACAAAAGTTTGTCATGCGTCTACAATGCGTCAATATCTGCAGTATCTCCTTGTCTGCAAACCCTCCTTGTCACGCGTCAATAACTTACCCCCTTGTCACAAGACTATGAATATGGGATATATCATATTGTTGAAAAATGAAGTAGAAGTGTTCTACCTGGCGAATAATCTAGGTTTATATAGGGGATATTTTTCAAGGGTAGGCAAAGCCGACCCCTAAAAAAAATTAAAGTGTAATTTTTAGGCAAACAGGTCACTGAAGCCCGTCCAAAAAATTCGCCTTTTCAAAATTTTCAAAAATGGAATATTCGCCATATTATGAATAGATCACCACTAAAATTTTCCCTTTGTTTTGAGGGACATAAAAATTCACCCAACCCCAAGAAGCTCTCAGGTCATCCATTTGACCCTTTTCAGTGTAAATTGTCAGCCCCCAGGAGCTAGTGATCCAAATGGACAGTCGTCGGATCTCCACCAAGTGTCAGCATCAGGCACATGAGAAAATTGATGGCCCTTATATCCCTTAATGCTTAAGGGACATAGGGGACATGAAAATGTTCTCATCCCAAGGAATGCCTCCTGGTTCCTCATAGGATCAACTTTCAACCCCCAGATGCTTTCAGCAAGCTTTTTAGCCCTAATGCTCAACCATTGGATTTGCCAAGTGTCGCATGTGAGGCACGATCATGAAATTTGATGTCCCTTTCATCTCTTAATGCTCAAGGGACATCAGGGACATAAAAATTGTCCCCACCCCTAATGATAAATTTTGAAATGCTTTAAAGCTGACACTTGCTTTATTTCTTCACTGCTTCTTATTCAAAGCTTCTACCCTGCCATAAGAAAGTTCTCAGACTTGCACCCAGTCCACCATTGCTGCTCTAAACCAGCTCTACCATGGCCACCAAATCCTCAAATCCATGAAAATATAGGTTTCAAATAATATATTGATCAAAAGAGTCAGAGAAACAAAGAACAAAGGAGAAAAGTGAAGAAATTCATCTGAAAACCTCGTTGTCGTGAAACGAAGATTTGAACATATCTTGCAAACCAGTGCACGAAATGAAGAACCATTTTTTTTTTAATTCTTAATTTTTCAAGGCCATAAAAACCTCACCTTAAATCCCCCTTCCATAACACAAATCACTCACAGTGAAGAAATCTCCCTCTTCAGCTCAACGAAGACAAAAATTAGATTTCCCATCAAACTGACAATCAGTTTGAAGAGAAATTTCACCAGTGGAACAAGAAACAAAAACCCACAACAAAATAATGTTTTTTTTTTGCAAACGAGAAGAAAACCAAACCTACAACTTTCAAGTTCCATTAATTGCTGACGTGTCCAGAGCTACTGCCTTGTCAACAATTTGAAATTTTAAAATCTCACAAACTAGTGATCGGGTAAGCCTAAGATTTCAGAGGGGTGATATTGGGAAAAAACCCATATCAGAAAACTTCATTCCGCCATGATCTGACCACCAGAAGCTCACTTTCTAAAAATAATAGGTCTTCTACATGGGAGACTGCTATTTTGGGTAAGTCACCAACTGAAGAAGCTGCAAAGAAGGTGGTGAACACAGAAGAGGTATCGCAGGAAAAAATCATCAAAATGGTCATCTTGGTCAAGAATTGACACTTACTAAAAATAGTAAGTGGTCTCACGAGCACCTGCTAAAAATAGTAAACTGGTCCAGAAGGTGAGGGGAACATAGGGAGAAAAATAATTTGAGTTTCCACATCCAGTCAAGGTTCGAAAGAGTCAAATTTTCATGCTTACTAAGAATAGTAAGTTGTCTCCTGGGCACTTACTAAAAATAGTAAGTCATTCCAGAGGGTGAATTTCACAAAAGGGAGCATTCTGAGAGTTGAATATTCAAATTGGAAGTTGTAGTTGGAGTTCGGAGAAGAATTTTTACACTTACTAAAAATAGTAAGTTGATTTTTCCAGAAATAGTAAGTGTTGAAGAGACAGGGATAGTTTATAGAATGGGTGTTGTCACTAAATATTTAGCCTTCACTAAGATTCAATGCCCATCTCCTCAATGTACATATGTGGCAGAATATGACAATTTTCACAAGGGGTCATCGATTTGGAGTTTCTCTCATGGATCTTTCAAAAGTGGATCTCCATCGAGAGACCCTGGATAACTCAACAGTGTCTTTCGACACTCATTACATGGTTTGGGTCACAAGTATATCATACACAGGGTGAAAGTTGTGGTCATTGGTGAATCATTCAACAACGTTTCTTAACACTCAATGGAAAATATCTTGGCATGAGCCAATTTGAAAGAGTTTCTTGGGTGCAAAGAGTTTAGAGATTCAGAGTTTCACTCCATTGGAGCTTTCCATCAACAAGGACCAACAGACTTCATCAGGAATGACATCCTTCCTCTTCTTTTTCCTCTCTCTCTCTCTCTCCCCCCTCTCTCTCTTCTTCCCCCCCAAATTTCTCTCTCTTCAATGTTCTAATTTTCGTTGGGGTTTGCACTTTTTCATATGCCTTAAGTGACTTTAAAACATGATTTAAATGTAATAAGTCACCTTGTTTTTATAAAAGGGGACTTAATATTTGATAGGAATGTGAAAAGTTTCAAAATGGCATATGAAGGGTCAATGGGGGAAGATGAAGAGACTTCTCTTCTATAAATTGTAATGAGCTCCTCATTCTACAAGAGGTTCTAATTATGAAATTTATTCTAGCTGGTTGTATTCTTGTAAGTTCATGAGAGAGATTTTTCTTACTTGTGAGTGAAAAGAGTTAGCCATTTTTCCTTTCCCTATTCTAAATTCTTCCATTTCTCCACTATGTACAACTTTTGTTTAAGCATCAATACAAGAAGAGTTTCTATCTTTTTTGACTAAGGGATTTATTGATACTTTGTGATCATAAATTCTATTTGGTCTTGTTGTTACTTTGCAGATTGTTTTTCTTCTTAATTTTAATGCATGTGATGAAACTTCTAACTAGTGTTTGCAAGACTCTGATTTTCTACTTGCAACATTAGTTTTCCCCTACCTCATATTCTCACTCCCTTTCCCACTCTTGAAAAATTCCTCTCTAGCAGATAAATAATTTAGCTTTTCATAGGGTCAGTGGAGTGCCCCTATTGGATCCCCGGCCACAAGGCCACCAAGGAAAATCACCTTTTTCACATGCATATACGGAAGTTGCACCATTTAAGTAGAGGGACTTAGATTCCTAGAGCATTGGCAAGAAACCCACAAATTTGTCCCCAAAAAATTTTCTCGCCAACAGTTTTTGGCACCCACCGTGGGGCAGATTTAGCAGCATCTGCACCCAAAATATGACCACAAGGTCCAAAAATACAAAACAAAAAAATCCAAAAAACAAAAAATCTAAAAATTGGAGTTGACAAAAATCCATTGCTAAAAGACACACTGTTGATTTCTGCACGTGACTTTTCACATTCCATAGTGTCCTTTCATATTCCCATCATAAAATTTCTCAAAAGTTGGCTAAAAGAAGATATACCAGGTTGAGTAGGTTAAGAGGTGTTGTTGATTCCACTTTCGAAGCTTTCCAAAACCAGAAAAATCAAATCAGAGATAACCCTTATTACTTTTCTCAAGCCTCATCCCCATCTGGGTCTTCAAGTAGTTCACCTGGTAATCCCATCCAAACTCCTGTTGATACTCCCCCTTCAAATTCTCCCATTTTTCAACCACCGTTGAGCATTGAGTTCCCAGAGGAAGAAGAATTTGAAGAAGAATTTGTAGAAGCAAGAGATGAAGTAGAAACAAAAACAACAATGGTGGAAAAGTAGAAATACCTCAACCCATTGTTCCATGGGGAAGAAATACAGGCCCACTTGCTCTTGAACCCCCTCTTCATGATCTACCAACAGGTTCCCACAAGAACTTTCCAAAGTTCAAAGGTGATGACACACAACATCCTGAAGAACACATTGCCACTTTCACCACATCATGCAGGATTCTTGGAGTTGCACATGAAGATGTTGTCATAAGATTGTTTGTGGAATCTCTCCAAGAAAAAGTAGCAGAATGGTTCTATCTCTTACCCACCAGATCAATAACTCATTGGAATGATATCAAAACCAAGTTCAAGGAAAGATTCAAATCTACTGAGGATTGTCAAGATCTCCTTGTTCAATTGGCACAAATGAAGAAGGAAGAAAATGAAACTATGAGAGACTTCATGGCTCATTTCGACCGGTTTCTCTGTAGGATACCAGAAGAAGATTCACCATCTGAAAACAATGTCAAGAGGTTCTTCATAAATGCTCAATCACCAGAGGTAGGATTTTTCCTATGAAGAGTTCAACCAAGGAACATTGCAGAAGCACAAAGGATGGCCATTGAACTTGATGACGATCTCATCCTCTCTAGAAAGATCAAGAATCCCTCAAGGGGTAAGGCTCAATGTCCTGGAGATGAGAGAACAAATCCATTGCTGAAAAAATTAGCAAATGAAATGGCATTGTTGAAGAGGGAAATTTTTGAATGAATGTCTTCTCAAAGAAACAACAGAAATCAGATTGCAGGAGCACCCTGAAGGCTTTCCTTGGAGGCCCCACCCATCAATGCAAGTTGTAGGATTCAAGAAAATGAAGAAGAGCTTGAACAAGAAAGTGAAGGTGGTAATTTCCTAGAAGTTGATGAACTTGAGAATGATACACAAATCAGATTCTATGAGTATTCTGGAGGTGATGAAGATGACGAAGAAGATGCACCCAGTTTCTCATGTGTGGTATTCACTCATTCTCAGTCTGAGAAAGGAGCACCTCCCTCCACTGCTGCAAAGAAAAATAAGGTTGATGATCCTCCTGTGGTGACTCCACAAAACAAAATAATCAGTCAAGGATCTCCACTCCCACCTTGTATGGATTCTGCACTGGAGAAACCTGATCCTGTAACAAGCACGAGGTCACCCACTATTCCAAGTAAGTCTTCCAATGTTTCTTCTAGTTCTAAATCTAAATCTAAATCTAGTGCTTCAAAAGTTCCTAGTGTCCCTTTCAAAATACCCTCCATTCCAAAAACATCTACCCCTACTTCCAAATCTATTCCAACTCCAAAATCAGTCCCTTCATCCCCCTTGTCCACATCTTCTCCCTTTGACTTTGTAGAATATGTGAACAAAGCCAAGGTGTAGATTACTGAAACTGAATATTTGTGGACTCACCCCAAACAATTTGAGAGATTTGTTCAATATATCAGGAGTGGTAGTTTAACACCCAATGTTGTAACTCCTAGTTCTAAAGGAATACTACCAAACCCACCTACACCTCCATCACAGAACATGATTTCTTTGAGTGCATCCAAGACTGATAAGGTTGAACCTTTCTATGTCTCCCTTCTCATTGGAGAATATGTATTGAACAACTGCATAATAGATTATGGTGCCTCCAAAAATGTAATGCCTATAAAGGTTGTCCAAGGATCTCAAACTCACCATGACTCCACCCAGTGGCTCTTGTTACTCCTTGGAGTCAAAAGAGGTCCCACTTGTAGGGAAGGTCAAAGATGCACAGGTGGCTCTCGCCAAATTTCTAGACAAGAAGGTTTCAACGATGATTTTGGTAGCAGACATTCCAGCTTCATTTGGAATGTTGCTAAGTAGGAGTTTCTATCAGTAGTTGGGGGGTAAGATCCAGATGAACTGGTCTTCTATAACCATTCTGGTTAAGGGAGACATGGAAAATTTTCTTCCAGAAAAGAAGATGAGGTACACAGTGCAAAAAACAGGAAATCCTAAAGCTAACATTTTGTACCAAGATAGCAGGAGGATGAATCTTTTCATAATGACTGAAGAAGAAGAGGATATTCCCATTTTGATAGGACCAAACATTCCTTCCCAAAGGAGTATGGATCTTGAAGAAGCATTGAGGAAATTTGAGTTCCAAGAGGATATACCTGATTTGTTGGATTGTGTGAGCCAGGAAGAAGAGGAAATGGTTCTTGATGATTTACAAATGGAGAAACCAGCTATGTACTTATCCATGAAGAGGAGATGTTCTCATTCCCATTTGGAGATGAAGATGATCTCAATCATGTCATCCATGGAGGGACAAGACCATTGTGATGAGCCCACGAAAGGTTTGAAAGAACAATCTGTGCAAGATATCCTAAGAGTTGCTGAAGAGACAGAAGACCCTGAGCTCAGTCTTGAACTCTTGATGCAAGCCATGAATCTGCAAGACAAGCATGAATCTGATTTGGAAGCCTCAACCAGTGTGAAGGTTGGCCATGTTGAAATAAAGAAAGATGAGAAATCCAATGTCTCTCCTGAGCCAATAGTTGATGGATACAACGATGAAATGGAGGTATTTTCTTTCCCATTTGAAGAAGAAAACTCTTTCCATGATGAAAAATATGAAATAGATGGTGTTGAAGTCATTGAAGGTGAAGATCCCCTTGAGAAAGAAGTAGTGGAATGTAATAAGTTTCAGGGAAATGAAGTAATCCATCCAGATAGTTTCCTTGATATTCAAAATGAAGATTCTTCTAGGACGTACTAAGATGAGCCGTAGGAAGCAACAAAGGATAACTCCATGGAATAAATCCTGGATGTGGTAGAAAGTACAGAAGACCCTGAGCTAATTCTTGATCTCTTAGCTCATGTCATGGCTATACAGGACAAGTATGAGGTTACTTCTGATCCTCCATTCAATCTTCAAGCACCTCATAGTGGAGTAGAGATAAAAGATAAGTGTGAGGTTTCTCACAAAAAAGAGGTCAATAAGCATAGATCTGGGAAAGAAAAGAACTCAGAATATTCAAGCAATTGGAATGAAAATCAGCCTTGGGGCAGTGATGGGATGCTCAATGAAGAATCAACTATGTGGATAAACACAGAATGCAACTGGCACTATGAAACTGATTTCAAAGGGAATGAAGGCAATGGAATTTCTAAGCAAAGGCCTGAGCATCAAGAAGCTCATGTAGACTCACTCCTACCAAGTACACAGACAATCATGAAAGCACCTGGATTTCATAAATAGTTAAGGAGAGGAGGCTACTTTCTTGAACTGGTCAATGGCTTCACAGAACAACATCACTCAGTGTTTCCCACTCAGGGGTAACCTCTGAGAAGATGAAAAGTGCTTCAGTGAAAGTGGGTTGTCCCCCACCTTGTACCATAGGTGATTGTTTAGGTGTGTTTCCCTTCTTGTTGTGTGTGTCTTTTTTCCTTTCCGCATGTGTGTTGTGTTTCCTTTCATCATTTTTTGGTGTGTGTGTGTTTCTTCTTGTTATCTCTCTCTTCTCTCTCGCAAGTTGTGCATGACTCCGCAAGGCCAAATGGATAAGGCACTAGTCAGTATATTGTAAAGTTGAGATTCTAGGATTCTTCATGTCATGTCTTCATTGCACTCAGTCCATACCATGTCCCCAAGCTAGAGCCAGTTGTTGTCATGCAAATGTGCAACAGGAAAATTGACAATTTTCAAGCATGACAACAATACCCCTGTGTCGAAAATTTCAAGTTTTACCCTTTTGAGGCACCCCAGGTCTACCCAGTAAGTCCAATGACCTCCCAGTGATGTTAACTCAGTCCCCTAGGTGAATTAGGAAATTCAAGTCAACCCCCTAGGTGATTTTAGGAGTTCTTGAAAACTACTATTTTTGGGCAGTGTTGGGAAGGGCTACCACTGGCCTTCCCAAGACTGATGCAACCCCCTGGAGTGAACGAAGGAGAAAAATCCAACATGGAGGTGAATTGAAGGTCTAATAACATCATGGAATTTATTTTGGAAGATTCAGGAAGGATTTGGAGGAGTTGGGGTAGTTTCATCAAAAACAGGGTTCACAGGCCTAGGCAGTGCACAGGGCCAAAAGAGCTACTGAACTTTGGGAAGTGATTCCAGAAGCTCTGGATGGAGTTAGGAGAAAAAAAATACATCATTCAAAAGGGAATTCAAATCTCTAAAATATGGTGAAATCATATTTTTCACAACACTTTGGCGCAATAGGTTTATATCTAGTTTTTTCCATGCTCAACTAGGGATCCAGATCAAAAATCCAATTTTTCAGGGATTAAATGGAGGAATAAATATCTGATACCCCCACCATTGGATTCATAAGGACATTTTCATTCAAATTCATATAAACTTTATCCAAAATTTTCCATCGGGAGCTCAAGTTATCGTCATTTCAAGTTGCCCTCAAGGTGAGCTTCTCACAGTTAGTCAAATTTTAGTGAGGACACATGTCAGCTCCAGGAGCCTAGCACAATTTTATGTCCCTTTCATCCCTCAAGATAAGGGACATGAGGGAAAATAAAATTTTCCCAGCCCCAATAATCCCTCTGGTCACACATGGAACCTTCTGGATCACCAGTTCAGCCCCCAGGTGCTTGTCGGAGCTCATTCCCTCACTCACTCAGATCGTGACAAGTGTCAAACCAGGCGCACATGTGAAAATTGATGACCCTTATGTCCCTTTGGAAAAGGGAATGAGGGACATGAAAATTATCCAGCCCCTTGAATCCCTCAGGTCATCCATGTGACCCCCTTCAGTGTGAATTTTCAGCCCCCAGGAGCTAGTGGAGCCAAATGCACAACCGTTGGATTTCGCCAAGTGTCAGCACCAGGGCACAATGTGAAATTGATGTCCCTTTCATCCCTTAATGCTTAAGGGACATAGGGGACATGAAAATGTTCCCATCCCAAGGAATGCCTCCTGGTTCCTCATACGACCATTTTCCAGCACCCAGGTGCTTCCAACAAGCTTTTTGGCCAAAGTGCTCAGCCGTTGGATTTCTGCCAAGTGTCACATGGAGGCGCGATGTGAAATTTGATGTCCCTTTCATCCCTTAATGCTTAAGGGAAATCAGGGACACAAAATTTTTCCCCACCCTTGATGAAATTTTTTGAAAATTTTAAATCTCCTTTGCAGCTTTCTTTTCCCACTTCTTACTTATTCAAATTCACCCTGCCATAGAAAGTTCATGCTTGCACACAGTCCACCATTTCTGCTCCAAACCAGCTCCACCATGGAAACCAAACCTCCAATCCATGAAATACATATGTTCAGAATAAATATTGATCAAAAGAGTCGAAGGATCGAAAGAAGAAGGAGAAGAAGTGAAGAAATTCATCTAGAAAACCTCCATTGTCCGTGAGACAAAGATTCAAACATATCTTGCAAACCAGTGCACATGAAACAAAGAACCATTTTTTGCTGTTTCTTCATTTTTAAAGGCCATAAAAACCTCACCTTCAAATCCCCCTTTCCATAGCACAAATCACTCACAGTGAAGAAATCTCTCTTTCAGCTCAACAAAGATAAAACTAGATTTCCCATTAAACCGACAACTGGTTTGAAGAGAAATTTCACCAGTGGAACTAAAAAAAAAACCCACAAAAAATATTTTTTTTCAAATGGAGAAGAAAACTAGACCTGCAATTTTCAAGCTCCATTAATGGCTGCCATGTGTCCAGCTACCGCCAGGTCAAAAATTTATAATTTTAAAATCTCACAAATTGGTGATCGGGTAATTCTAAGATTTCAGAGGGGTGATATTGGGAAAAAACCATATTGAAAAAATTTGTTCCACCATGATCCAACCACCAGAAGCTCACTTTCTAAAAATAGCAGGTCTTCTACATGGGAGACTACTATTTTGGGTAAGTCACCAACTGAAGAAGCTGTGAAAGGAGGCGGTGAACACAGAAGAGGTATCACAGGAAAAAATCATCGAAATGGTCATCTTGGTCCAAAATTGACACTTACTAAAAATAGTAAGTGGTCTCACGAGCACCTACTAAAAATAGCAAACTGGTCCAGAAGGTGAGGGGAACACAGGGAGAAGAAAGAATTCAAGTTTCCACATCCAGTCAAGGTTCGAAAGAGTCAAATTTTCACACTTACTAAAAATAGTAAGTTGTCTCTTTGACACTTACTACAAATAGTAATTCATTCCAGAGGGTGAATTTCATAAATGGGAGCATTCTTAGAGTTGAATATTCAAATTGGCAAGTATAGTTGGAGTCCAAAGAGAATTTTCACACTTACTAAAAATAGTAAGTTGTTTTTTCCAAAAAATAGTGAGTTTCAAGAGACGATGGCACTCAAGTTTATAGAATGGGTGTTTTCACTGAATATTTCCTTCACTAAGATTCAATGCCCATCTCCTCAATGTACTATCTTCATTAGTGGGCCATAATATTTTCACATGAAGTATCTTTGGAATCTCTCATGGATCTTTCAGAACTCATCTTGAGAGACCTCAACAGTGTCTTTCGACACTCATTACATGGTTTGGGTCACAAAAGTATATCATACATCAGGGTGAAATTTGTGGTCATTGGTAGAAACATTCAACAATGTTTCTTAACACTCAATCCAAAGTTTGTGGAGTGCAATTTGAAAGAGTTTCTCAGGGTGCAAGGAGTTCAAAGATTCAGAGTTTCACTCATTTGGAGCTTTCCATCGATGAGGACCAGTAGAATTCATCAGGAATGACATCTCCTCTTCTTTTCCTCTCTCTCTCTCTTCTCTTCCCCCCAACATTCTCTATCTTCAATGTTCTAATTTTATGTTGGGGTTTGCACTTTTTGATATGTCTGTAAGTGACTTTAGAAACATGATGTAACGTTTAAGTCACCTTGTTTATATAAAAGGGACTTAATATTTGATAGGAATATGAATGGTCTAAAGTCAAAAATGTGACATATGAAAAGTCAATCAGGAAGATGAAGAGTCATTTCTCTTCTATAAATTGTAATGAGCTCCTCATTCTAAAGGGGTTCTTTTAGATTTCTCTAGTTGGTTGTATTCTTGTAAGTTCATGAGAGAGAGATTTTGCTTACTTGTGAGTGAAAAGAGTTAGCCATTTTTCCATTTCAAATTTCTTCATTTCTTCCACTATGTACTATGTACAATTTTGTTTGAGCATCAATACAAGAAGAAGAGTTTCTAGCTTTTTTGACTAAGGGATTTCTTGATACTTTGTGATCATAAATTCTATTTGGTCTTGTTGTTATTGTAGAGTTGTTTCTTCTTAATTTTAATGCATGTGATGAAATCTCTAACTAGTGTATGCAGGAATCTGATTTTCTACTTGCAGCATTAGTTCCCCTACCTCATATTCTCACTCCCTTTACCACTCTCTTAACAAAATTCCTCTCTAGTAAATATTGGTATATTTTTCCACAGGGTCAGTGGAGTGCCCCTGTTGGATCCCCAGCTGACAAGGCCAACCAGGAAAATCCACCTTTTTCACTCACACATGCATATACGAAAGCTGCACCGGTTAAGTAGAGGGACTTAGATTCTCTATTCTCAAAATTTACTCCTGAGTGGGAAACACTGAGTGATGTTGTTCTGTTAAGCCATTGACTCGTTCGAAAAAGTATCCTCCTTTCCTCAAATTCCTATGAAAGTAAGTTTCTTTCGTGATTGTCTGTGTACCTCGTAGGAATGAGCTTAGATGAGATTTTTTTTTCATGTCTTCACCCTGAAATTCCCTTTCCTTTATGTATTTTGAGATCCTTTTCAAAATGGTGACTACCTTCCATTCTCATCCATAACACTAATTCATCATTCAAGAGTTGATCTTTGTTCAACTTGTTTAAATTTTCTAATGTCTTCTCATTACTATATTCATTCTCTACATTTGCAAAAAGTTTTAAAGTGATGTGTTCAAGTTGAATTTTAACATATTCCCAATGCTCTTGCTATGGGTAAATCTCTTTCATGCGATTCATCTTAATATTTTCCTTATCATCTCTCACTATGAAGAAAGTACTACCTTCAGAATTCATGATGTCTAAAGGAGTTCTATCAAATTTTATTATTTTACATTCACAAACTTCCTCTTGTATTGTGGAGGACGGGGGGATGTTTTCACTTTCACGCTCATCATTGAGGAATTCATCCACCCTATCAAGTTGTTTCATCTCCACATCTAACATTGGTGTATCAAAACAAGGAGCCCTCATTGAATCATCTTTGTCTTGTATCTCCATGGCTCAAGTCAAGAGTTCAAGGCTAAGAAGAGGATATTAAACATCTTCTACATATTTCAAAATATATTTCACGGATGGCTCTTCCAAATTAATCATAAATTCATCTTTGTTTTCAAAAGAGTTTATCTATTGTGACTCAGGGGGAGCGGTAAAAAATATGATCCATACCTTCCCATGATCCATTCAAGGAAACTTTGTTTTCTTCTTCTATTATTTCTATTCCTGAACGATCTCCTTCATATAGGCACAAACAATTTTGACTTATGAATCCTGTCAACAAGGAGAAGAGATCCATGCTTTTCAAAAATAGAACACCTTTGAGTTCAAAATCCACATAGTCTTTATGATAAACACCATAATTGTTAGTTTAGAGAATGAAATTGGCATCTTCCATATGTTCGTCCATGATTGAATTGTGAAGAGAATTTGATTCTTCAATAATCTCTTCTTCTTCACATATCTCCATCCCATCATTAATTGAAAAATCAAATTGTGAAAAGATATTACTCGTGAACACCCTAGATTCATCATTTTATATTTCTTTTTCATCAGTGGAGTTTTCAAAGAGCATGAAATCATCCATTATGTAATTAGTATCTTCCTCTAGTGAACATGCCATTCCTCCAATGAGTTGTCTTTCATGTCAGAACAAATATTGCATCTCATCTTCAATAAGACACATTTATTCTTCTTATTTTATTGTGAGGAAGGGTAGATTTTCATCTCTCACCAATGTGATAAAATAGTTTCCTATCCCACCACCTTGGAATAAAATTTTTGATGACCATAAATTGGCCATAAATTAACATTATTTTGTCCTTCCAAGTTACCTTTGAAATTGTATTTAAATGTAATCTAGGAACATATAGTTTTCTTAAGATAGAACATAGGATATATATATCTTGTTCATTCTTTAGAAATCTTTTGTTATCTATTTTGTTGACTAATCCTATTGATTATTTGGGAAAAGATGCAAAGCCTTGTGTATAAAGGCCATAAAGGAAAGATAATTCTAGTATTAGGAAAAGTGGAATTGAACATGGATGGTATATCTAAACTCAAATTTGATTTCGTATTTAGATTCATCTCAAAACATTATGCAAGTTCAAAATAAGAATCATCTCAATCCGAGATCATATGCAAAAGTTATAGCTATTTTAAGTTATCTTAGGAACTCACAGGCTTAGTTCTAGAACTCACAAAGTTAGTTCCGGAACTCGCAGGATTAGTTCTGAAACTCACAGAGTTAGTTCTAGAACTCACAGGCTTAGTTCCGGAACTCGTAGATTTTGATAGTTTTTGAGGAATTGTAAAAGATTAAAGAATCTAATGGAAAATATGAGAGAATTTTTGTTCATAGAAATATGATTAAGACAAACCTCATTCATATTTTCTACATGTATTACCAATAAAGATAAATCTAACTTTTAGTGCACTGTCCCACCGGGCATGTTCTAGAAACTGTTGGAGCTCAAACTTGCACCCGTCCAAAATCATGATGAACTGGTGATGTTGAGGAAAACATGAGATTATCTCCAAGTTGTGGGACCTTGCATGCTTGAGAAAACCTCCAGAGAAGGCGCACTTCCTTCTACCTATTTCTACTGATATAACAAATACTCTAATGCTGAAATCATATTTTAAACTAATCATGCTAAGGGACCGGAGTTAGAATGATGTGCAGAAATAGAAAACTAATCTAAGGGAGGTGATAACACTAGAAAGATGGGGATGAACACATTTAACATTAAGTCAGAAAATGAAGGAGAATGCACACAGAGAGGATAGAAACACATGTATCACTATCTGAAACACATCCACACACTCATTTTAAGGGACATAATTAGAAAACTGAACCTACAGGGACGTGAAAAAGCACAAAAATCAGGCAATGTAAAATAAAGGAAAGGAAAAATAATAAAAATGAGCCAAGGAAGAGAATAACCATAAAACAAAGCTTTTATTGCTTCCAGAAAATATCACAATCGATTACAATGGCATATGAGGATGATATCCACATGCAAAGAGCTAGATCTGAAGGCCTGTAACTTAAAAAATTCTAAGGAACAAAGAGTCTTAGCAAACTAAAGGGTCCAACAAAATAAAATTTACAATGAGCATAGATCTTACATTTATAGAAGAAGGAGAGAAGAGGAGGAGAAAGAAGAGGGAAACTTGAATTTGAAATTCAACCACCAAAAATAAGCAATAACTACCTACAAATCCTCCTGTACAATATGTGTTATATGCACCTCCCCATGTTTTATTTTCTTGTGGAAGAAGTAAGGAGGGAAAATCATGATCAAATCTAGGTGGTTGGCTAGTCTAGACCTATGCATTAATGGCTTGAACACGTTTCCTATTCCCACCTAAAAATCCTCGCCAAAATATTATTTTTAATGATATCAATGTGTAGCCCACGTCAACAATCATTTCCAACAAGACCAAACAATGCATGTCATTCGCCAATCTGTAGCAAAAGTTAAGGTGATATGAATGTCTACAGTGCAAACTGGAGATATGCAAGACATGTGGCACACACTTAATTGATCCAAAAGATTGGTCGAATTGTTCTTGTTTTTTTTGTTTTTACCATGTGTCATGTGCCATGGTTTTTCACAAGGATTTGGTGCCTAATGTTGGCATGCTTTCTCATAGGTTTCATGTTGCACACTAAAGACTAATAGGTGATGCCATGTGGCACAATGATTGGAAAAGAAGGATGCACATGGTAGTCGCATGAAGCAAGAGGTGCAAGAAAGAGGAAAGAAAAGATAGGTATGTAGAGGTGACGCGTGCATGGAGGAAAAGGGTGCATATATGTGAGAGACCAAATATGTAATCAGGACGCGGCATAAGTTTAACGTGAGGAATGCATACAAAGCAAAGAAAAGAAGGGTCGCATGGGAAATGTGTAAGGGACTTAGCCATATTTGGAAGGAAAGTCAAAGGTATGCATGTGAAGGTGTGTGAAATGACTGGAAAGAAGGCATGTGAGCATAGAGGAGTGTGCATGAAGGAAATAGAAATAAGATAGAATGGATGGAGAGGAAATTGGAATGAAACGAAAGAGGAGAAGAAGCATGCAGGGCACACTGAAGGAACTATAACCAAGAAAAATTGTCCAAGTAAACAACCAGAGTGCGTGCTACTTGCAATATTGATCTTTAGAGCCAGAATGGGGATGTAAGTTGTCAAAATAACTAGGAGAGTATTTTGGACAATAACACCGTACCAAAATAATGAAAGTAATATAAATCTAGTTGTAAACATAAGGATATGTAAAAATATTTTATTTTAATTTTAACTCAATCAACTAATATCCTTATAAATATTACATTATTGATATGAGTTAAGATGGATAATAAGTGCTTTAAAACAACTTATGAACATATGGAAAATTGTGTGTAAATACATTTAGATGAGTTCAAAACATGCTAAAATTGACATATGTTTTGATGAAAGAACATATCCCTACACACAATTCATATTATGAACTTATATGTGATATATGTATCATACAATCAAAATCATGCAGATGAATTTATTAGTAGTAATACAAATGAGGGATTTATTGCAAATTCTTATGGAACCATAATTCTTATTAATTTAATTTAAGGATATCTAGACATATCTTTGTATATTTCACTCACTTGTTACACTTACTCTTCTATACATGGTGGAAACTTGGGGGGCCCTACCTTAGAATGTTGATCGAAGATGAATTGAAAGAGCTCTTAGCTCCATGTTATACAAACATGTTAGTGCTAAAATATTAGTTCCTAAAGACATCATTGTTTCAAAATTTGGTACAACCCTCTCATTATTGTTGTGATATTTCAAGTGGTGACTATGAGACACGAGCTTACATAGATAGAAAAATCTTTTGTTGAATTTCTTAAATATCCATAACAAGCATTCAAATCATCTATGCAACTACAAAAATGTGGGATCTACTTTGTTTGGTATGCGAAATCTTTTTCTTTTCTAGGCCTTGCAGATATTGACATGAATGAACTTCCCCCACATAAATTTTCAGTCAAGATGCATTGCATCTAATTAGAATGGAGATAAATAATGTCTTCATGTTTGAGATCTATACAACCTACCTACAATTCAGATGGCTAGAGCCTTGAGAATATCTTTTCTCAAGGCTTCAACACTATTGTAGCTCAAATATTCACTTTGAGGATGAGATCATCCATGGGCTCATCCAATGTTCAAGTTATACTATAATTCAATTACTTTGCAGTTTGTGAGCTGCATCAACACAATTCAAGGTTTGTTTACAACACCTTTGTATAAAGATTAATCACCATATCCCTTGGGTGCATCGTATTTGTCAAATTTGTTCCATGGAGGTTGAAACCGAAGTTTATTTTGGATTCAAATGTTCTTCTTATTGTGAGATCGGGGGGCACTATTTCAATACATCCTTAAGGGATCATATAACTCTCTTTAGACCTTTATGGCTTACGAGGATTATAAATGCTCGACTCTTTTCTTTCTAGAGATGTTTTGTCTTCTTGAACATCTTGTTAGAGACTTTGCTTCCACAATGCTTTGCACCTAGAGGATTGTTTCTTTTATTCATGTTGTTTCTTCCTCAAAATAGAGTTGTACATCCTTTTGAGTTTTTATTCTCCTTTGAATTTGTTAGAATTGCTCTTACACTCGCTATTCCTTACTTTATTTTCTATTTTTCAAACCCTAAACATTACTATTCTCTTATTACACCGAGAGGTGCTCCTACAATGACAACCGATGATGTAATGGAATGAGTTGTTCACTTTTATTCTTGAAATTAAATTTGACATCCATTTAACCATCTCATGACAATTCATCCATAAATTTAACTTCCCTTTAGATTGTCACTTATATGTTTTTTCCTTTTTTCTTAGAGAAGTCAATCAAAATATAATAATATCTAGCATAACTAAATACATACCTCAAAATTGATAAGATGTATTTAAGATATCTATACTAGTCTTATCACCAATTATACTCTTTATAATTCAACTTACATAATCTTTACTGGTGATGGGAAAAGTTTTTCAGAAAATTATGAGAAATGATTTAAAAAATTGATGTTGTGGACCATTAGGAAAATCAATCCTTATATATTTAGTTCTTGCATAGGGAGAAAATAAGAATATTTATGAGGATTGGAATATTCTATCAAAAGTAATCCGAAAAATAGATCTACAATTTTCTAACTCTTAATTTTACAACGAGACGTTATTTTGTTCAATTAACAATTTTGATTATGTTGCAAAATTGATTATACCGATTTAGTTATTTAAAAGGTACTCATGTAGTCTTACATTCTTCCAAATTGGTATTATCATAGTGTCAAATACTTTTAAACGTATCAAATAATAAATTGTAGTAGAGGAAAATTATGTTAACACATCACCTTAAAATCCCTTTTCAAATCTAAACCATAAAGTCTCTAGAACGAATGACCCTTGGATGTAAACCTCCTTGACTTAAACCCTTTCACATAGACCCTTAGATTTTGCAATGGCATGTTGGTTCAGCTGAACAACGGGTAAACATATGATTGAGATATGGACAAGTTTTCACCGCATCTTATCGTTCACCTGAATCCCTTTGAAATTACCCGTGGTTTCCATTTAACAATGCATTATCCAGACGGTTATCAGTTCCAATTGCATTATAATTATTACAACAATCTGTACCATTGACCTTTTGGGAGTTTGGATCTAAACAATTCCTTTAGAATTCGGGACCATGAGATTTATTCCTTATCCATCAGAAATGAAAATTAAAAGTTATGAAAGGGTTTGTTTATGAGGAACTTGTTTACTGTTTTAAAGAGAAACTACACTTAGTCATTCATTTGATGTGGTGAATTGGGACACAATAGGTCCTTACTGTTGAAGTTACAAATTCAAATGACATGTGATTATTTTAATGTCCTTCAAGTGTTATATTGGAGGTCTTGGGTATCACTTCTTTGAAATGAGGTTTCTACCATAACCAAATAAAATTTACAATATTAGCATTTTATTGACTAAATGATTGTAATTTTAAAAATCACTTTAATCGATAAATTGCATTTCAAATTGGGTAATAAAATCAAAAGGAAGTTAAATATTTTGAAGACGTAGAAACACGGCACATGTACCTTCCACTTCGTAGACCTCAGATCATAATTCAGGTCTGTACATTGTATGAAGTAAACAACACATTGTCCAAATCGAAGACTCTGAAAGTCTCTGTCAAATGACCTATTGATAAAGATAAAACTTGTCAAGATCAGGTTTAGCCTTTTAACTAGGTGGGCACAATTTTTCATGGTTCTTCAAAAATTGGATCTCATTCCATGAAAAGACCTAATTATTGTTAGGTCACCGTAAGTTTTGTATTCTGTCTTGGTCACAGGAAGTTTTAAAAAAATGTCCATTATTTCAAAAGTCTATTGGTTGCATTAAATATAATATAGTTGTATATAGTATTCTTGCATTTGAACGTTAAATGTTTTACACTTAGAGGAAATGCCCTACAGGGACTGTGGGTATCAAGCAAGACTTATATCAATGGTTTGTGAATAGATAATCCGGCTGTACATTTAATTATATTCAAGATGATATGTGATACATGTATGATATAATAATAATAATTTAGAGGTATTATGAATAATGACATTTGTTATACTCACATAGTGTTATACATTCCCTCATTTGTGCATATGCTATAATTTTTTATGATTGATACTATATAAAGATATAGTACACCTAGAAATATGTATAACTCCTTTGGTAGTGTTTGATTTCCAACCATCTATATCACATGTCTATTTATCAACAATTTTCATTTTTCATCTATATAGAATATTTCAATTTGACCTCTCACATGCACCTATTGATAAAAAAATTACTCTTATAAGAAAGACCTATTGAACAAATTAGTGCACGTCTTCAAGTATTTATTTTTTCTCATAGAATTATTGGACCAATCATATTCACTTTAGGTTCCAAATACGATGAAATATGGTTGCAAGTCTAAAAGACATACTTTAATACTTAAGAGTTGAAAATAAATTGGGATAAATGAGTACAACCCAAGTGAGGTATATTGGTCTAATGAGCTTAATCCTCTCAACTATAATGTAACTTAAACGATAACGAAGGCTCAAGTCTCTAACTTAATTTGTTAAACATCAAAATTATTACTATCTTTGATTTCCAAATCTTGGAATGACAATTAATCCCTATTTTTATTGCAATCCATAATCAATTAGGGACATCTAGAGGATTGCTAACAATGAGATTAAGTAATGTAAATTGAATTTGTTACTTTTTCAAGTGTACTATTTCTGAGACCTGAAAATGACTATAGCTAATAATTTATAAGTGACAGAAGAACACTAGTCTACAAAGATACCAATTGAAGTATTATTAGAAATATTCCTTTGTGGGTATAATGTGGAATCAGAACGTAGTTTTTAATATACTCCTCGATCATTTTCAATTTTGAACATGTCATTTATCATGTTTGTTATGATAATGGAGGTTGTTAGAATGGTGGGAGTAATTGTAAAATGTGCTCTGATGTAGTGCCCCCACCCTTGGATCATAATAATTTCCTTACATTCGGTATTGTAGGTTATGCTTGAAACATCTAAACTATGCTTATATTATATATATATCCCATATATCATATGATATATATGATAATTTTCAATACATCTTTACAAATTATTTGTCTGTATTAGTATTTAATTTGAATTAAATCTAAATATTGCAGAGTCACTACTGAAATGTATGATGTATAAATGTTGTACAGAAATGACACAAGAAAACTAAGATAAAATTTGAAACCCTAAGCAAAGAAGAAGGAGAGAGGACTTAGATGATTTACACTTGATCTGGAACTGATTATGGTAGGAAAAGTGATGAACAAATGGGAAACAATGTCGTAACTGATCTATAAAATTCTGAGAATGTAGGAATGAGGCTGGACACAGGGCACCCATAGGATAGGGGCCTGGGTGCTGAAGACTGCTTCTGGGCACCCATGACTATGCACAAAGCTTAGATCTAGTTTCTGGTTGTCACAAGGTGTTTTTGTTGTTCTCTATTTTGATCACCTGATGTCACACTATGATCGCCGAAGGTACCTGTAACCTGTAAAAGAAGAGTTCACCTGCACAAGCCCATAAACCACATCAAACCTAAAAATAAAATGTAGAATGGGGAGTCAGATTGACCCCAGACGGTCACCCCAAGAGTGAACTTACAACCGAGCACTGCACTACATCTCAGACTCCATGTAGTTCTTGTGAGTGTGTGTAGAAATTGTGCCCTAGGATGCCCTTGTGCAAGTTGCACTTGATAGTGGGTTGTAGCTAGAATGTAGCAATGTAGTAGAATGTGTGGATGGAATAGAATGAACTTCCCCTTCCTATGTTGTGTATGCAGAGTTGATGCAACCCTTGTCCCTTGAATGGATGCTAGATGGATGCTTTTGAGTGCTTTAGGTGCCTTTTGAATGCAAGCTTAGGTGATGATAGTAATGCTTAGTGTTTGGTCCTTTATTTTGAACACATAACTATGTATTTATATGATTCCCTTGTTTGAATTTTTGTAATTGACAACTGGAAGAACAACCCATAAGTGAAAAATATGCCCAAAAGATAAAAGAGACCCAAAAAGAGTGAGTAAGGTAAGAAAAGGATCAGGGGCACCTAGAGGGGACAAGAGCACCTGGGCACTTGTTGTCCTAGCTGGGTGCTGGTGTCTAAAGCCATAAAAGATAAATCAGTAAAATCCTGACTGGGTTGTAGGGTGTGTAAGACCAAATAGAAAACAAGAAACAAAAAAGAGGCCAAAGATAGTTGTCAATTACTAGTTTTCTTGCTTAGGAATCATATAAATGCTAGTATGCTTTTAGGACCTAGAAATGTACCCAAGTGCGTGATTTTGTGTCTACATTTTCCCCCACTTTATGTTGTTGAGTGAATACTCGATAACATAAAGTAGATAAGAGATGCGTACCTTATGATCCTATAGAGCATGCGGCGAAATGTGTGCTGAGTGGACAAGTGAAGCGTGGAATGATGCAAAGTGAAGCGTGGAGACTAGGAAAGGAAAGTGACCCTAGGGGTGAAGCGTATGCATTGTGTTGTACCTATTGTTGTGCTTGTATTTTCTATTTTAGGTTGCTTCTTGTTGCGTATTAAGGATGAACCTGCAAAAGAAGAGAAAAAGAGTAGTCAAAGTTTTGTATATGAAAAATCAGAGAAAAGTATGCATAAGTATGTAAAAGTGTGTAAAAGTAGTAGTAAAGGAAAGTGTGCACCTGATGTAAAAGAGTGTAAAGGATAGAAAAGTGTCCTGAAATGCTATGAAGAGTGAGTTTTTTGGGCGATCTCATGCCAAGAGTGAGTTTTTTGGGTGATCTCATGCCAAGTGAATTTTTTTGGGCGATCTCACACCAAAGAGAAAGTGTTGGGGAGAGAGGTCTAGTGTTACTCTCCTTCCATGACTCTTCCCGATAAGCACCACTGCAGATGGTGTGTCCCTGATTTTTTCCTATTGTCTCGAATTAGTTCTGAATTAGTTCTAATTGTTCTGAAATGAATGTAGGAGATAGAATGCATTCTGTAACTGAAGGAATTGTGCCTGTAACTGTAAAAATTCTCTGAAGGCTTGTGTGAACTATTTTGATATGAGAAGATGACTTTGTGTGCCCCTAGAACATAAGCACCTAGGGGAGGACATAGGCACCTAGGTGCTCCTATCTGAGCCCAAGCACTGGTGTCTGTTTTGTGTTGAGGACCCAAGTCAGATTCTGGGCCATTTTGTGACTATGTTCCTATGTTGGTTTATGTATTGTGTTAATTTAAACTTGTAGCTCTGAGCTGTTGTAGGGGTGATTTTTTCACCCAATGTATGCCCCCTCATTTGGGGTGCATGTGACAACTATAGGAGTGTGTGGCCCAAAAGAGAGGACCTGATGTTGATCTGAAGTTGATACCTATAGGGGGTAGGGGATGTGCATGGTAGAAACCAAGGCACATGCAAAAAAAGTGGCTAGATAACATGTGTTAGTAGAAAAAGTAGCAAACATGTAATAGAAGACAATGTAACAAGAAAGTGTGTAAACAAATAGACCATGAAAAGTGGGTTTCAAACATGGGACATCGCTCACAATGTCACAAGACAATCAGGGCCAAAGTGGCCAAAAGCATACAAACAGTGATCAAAAAATACAAGACATAGGGCATAGCCCAAAAATAATGGCATACAATGGAAAACAATTTTAAGAAAAGTGTATCAGACAACCATGGTGGCATATAGTCCTGCAAAGAAAATGCTACACATGAAGCACCCGTTAGCATGTTAGAAAGATAAAAAGTATGTCAAGGCATGTATGTATCAATGGAAAGTAATGTGCTAGTAAGAATAAGAAGTAGTAAATAATGAAACAATAACACTTGTAATGTGTGAGAGTAGTAAAGGTAGATGCCCCCAGGAGCCTCGGTGGGACTGGAAAAGGGTACAATGTCAAGCATCATTGCAATGTGTAAGAACCTGTAAGAGATTTGCATTCACTCTAAAAGACCAAGTGAACACACATGTGTATATAGAAATATAATGACATACTGAGTATCTGACTAACATAGTAAGCAAAGTGCATCATGTAAGTAGTATAAGAAAGCAAGAGTAAGTGCAACCAAGATATGCAAATGTAGTGTATGAGTGTGATGGAATGGTATGCAATGTGTGAATGTGATAGGAGTAGTGTGCCCCCTAGTGGATGTGTATGAGATGAGGTTCATTTATAAAATACCCCTCAACAATCAAGAATGAACCATAGAACAAGAGTGCGTCATCGGGAAATGGTTTGAAAATGTGTGCTAGAAAGATAGATCATGAAGCATAGAGCATGAAAAGTGAATGTGGTGAGGTTCATTTCAGATTTAGACCCTCAACAGTTGAGTATGAACCGTGGAACTAGAGTGCATCATAGGGTAATGATGATACAAGGTGTGTATCAAGATGTGTAAGAGTACTGAGAAATATTAAGTGTGAAGCACAAAGCATGATAGTAGATACTATAGACAACTGATGATATTAGGAGGGGGGAAGAAAGTGTGATGCCCCCCAAGTGTGAGCGGGATAGAAGGCTATCCAACAATAGTGAAGGGAAAGGGCCCTCCACCCGATATATGAGGAGATAAAGGCATGTGATGATGCTCTAAGATCGGTCGTGTATGAGAGTAATTATGTACATGTGAAGGAGACCTATGTGGTGAAGGAGGTGGTGAACACCTATGTGAAGGGGTTTCCCAAGTAGGGGACTTAGGCCAATGAGATGGACTAGTGGACCTGATGAGGATGACAAGGTCATGAAGTAGGTCTTGTGCGAATAGGAGAACTAGGTGTTGATCGTGCCTTAGATTTGAGAGGCCCAAGAAGGCCTAGATGTTGTAGCTGGTGGAAGGATATCATCAAGACTAGGTTTAGGTAATGGTGTGCATGGTGGAACACCTTTAATAGTGATAACTTATTTATTGTGAATGAACTTGAGACACAAATGATTCATGGAGGGAATAGCTTGAGGTTGTCACAGAGCCAAGGAAGACCTAAGAGCATGTCACAACCTTTGATTGAAGATGCCACAACGAATGACACAAGCATGGTAAGAGGCCCAACTATAATGGGAATCCTGATGTAGCCAAAAGAATTAGGAACTGGATATGTGATAGCAGATATTGGACATTTGATATCCATAAGAAGTGTAATAGAGCACACACTAATAGGATCCTGTGGATAGATCATGGTGTTATTGACAGTATATGAACCAATAGAAGCATTGATATGTAATGAATCAAAAGTGAATGTAGCATGATAATCATGATCTAAAAAATGAAATGACTGGTGGTGATGCATCAACAGAAGTGACAAGGAAGTCAAGGGGCCCCGATGAAGGAGGGGGCACAACTCAATATGTATGATTAGTAGAAGAATCAAGAGCTTGTGTGTCATGCTTAGGAAAAGGGTCATTAAATATTTTTAGCTTTTTATTATCATTGACCGGATTAGAAGTAGATGGCTCAGGGAGATTGAGTGAATTATTGTCAATAAGATCTTGAATGAGATGCTTTGGTTTGAAGCATCGATCAGTAGAATGCCCAATGCATTGGTGATAGTCACATTTTGTATTTTGACATAATTGTGGCCACTGGGGTGAGATGGATCAAGATTGAGTGACGGTGGAAGAGTGATTAAATTATTTTTGATGAGTTGAGGCAATAGAAATTGAGGTGCATAGGGTAATTTGGTGAAAGTATGCTTTAGAGGTTGTCATTGAAGCTTTTCAGGTGGAGAGATGACATTAACAATTTCCTTTTCTTCAGTGGGCTTAGGAGATGGCTTGAATGTTGATTTAGCTTGAAACCTATTAGAAGATGATGAAGAAGAATCATGATTCTTGATTTTTCCCATAGATAGATAGTTTGACTTCATGCATTTTAAGCATATGGCATAATTGATCAAATGAAGGAGAGGTCTCAAAGATAACACTCTCTTGAAGTGGTGGTAAGAGGATTTGAACAAAAAGATCTTGTAATTCTGAATCAACAAGTACATTGGTCATCTTAGCTAGATTGTTCTTATAATGCAAAACATATTTTGTTAGATTCTCATTAGATATTTGTTTGATTTGAGTGATTTGTGCATAAGAGATATTGGTGCCAATATTGATAGAAAAGTGAGAAAGAAAATCATTGGATAGATGCATGAAATAAGTTACCAATGAAAGGTAGATCATAAAACCAACGCATGGCGTAATCTTGAAGACTCCTAGGAAATAAATTAGCTAGTAAAGTATGATCATCCACATAATCAAGACATGCCACATGAAAATATTTGAGATGCTCTTATTTTAGGTCACCATGGCCATTGAAAGTACAGCTTAGGGGTGAAAATAGTTTAGGAGGAGGTGAATATAGGTAGTCGATTTTTATGATCACAGGAGAGATGGCTTGAATGGGGATTTAGTTTGAAACTTAGCAAGAAGAAGTTGAGCATCATGAAGGTCATTACTTGAGTTCCATAGATATGAGGAGTTTGACTTGCATGAATTTTCAATTATGAAATAATTTGCTTGAATGAGAGGAGTGTCTCAAAGATAACGCTCTCCTAGAAGTTGGAGGTAAGTAGGATTTGATCAAAAATATTTGCAAAATTTGAATCTTAGAGGCTGAATAATTAGGATTTAAGTTCTTAGCTAGGTTATTTCTTGTAACATAAAAGCATAGTAAGATTTTCTCTAGATATTTGTTTGATTTGAGCAAGTTAGTGCATAAGAGATCTTGGTGTCGATGTATGACATTAGAAAAGTGAGCAAGAAAAGCATCAACTATATGCATAAAATAAGTTCACTGAATGAACATTTTATGTAGATCATAAAACCAATGCAAACTGGAATAATCTTGAAGACTTTTAGGAAAAAGATTAGCCTAGAAATGTATGATCATCCACATAATCAATACATTTACATGAAAATATCAAAGATTTGAAGGGTCACTATGGTCATTGAAGGTGGGAAACTTAGGGGTGATGAAGTTAAGAGGAAGTGGATAAGAAGAAATAGTAGGTGTCAAAAGGGGTATGAAGGAGTAAGGAGGAATCAAGAGATGGAGAGGAGCATGAAGTAGCTTGATGTAGTTGATGGATTTGAATTTAGGATCATGGTATAGAGAAGTTAGGTCATGTGTCAGAAGAGGAACTTGGTTGTGTATTAGAAGCATTGGGATGAAGGGGAGTGGTAGAAATAGGAATGGAAGTAGGAATGTTAAGGGGTTGGGTGGAGGCCATGGAAGCCAAAAAGAACCTACAAGAGGTACAAAAGAAGCATCTTGAGAGTGTTTAGAAGTAAGTAAAGCATTGATAACATGTAGGAATATGTAAAGGGTTTACACGTAAATCTTGACAAAAATTAATGAGCTTGTCTAGTTGTTCTTGATCAACATTAGTGTCCTCATTATATGACTTCTCGATATCATAGGTTTCAATGTTTTCCAGAGGAACATTATTTGAGTTAGAAAAAGGGTTATCAGATTCAACCATTGACTTAGAATATTTATGAATAGAGGGAGGAAGCTCAATGTACTCAAAGGAACCAAAATGACCACTACGGGTGATGGGCATAAAAGGAAAAAACCTAGAGGGAAGGTTGGATTCGAGCAGTTGGGTTCACCAAATGATTTAATTTAATTTGAATTAAATCTAAATATTACAGAGTCACTACTGAAATAAATTATGTATAAATGTTGAAATACATGAATGACACAAGAAAACTAAGATGTAAATATAAAACCCTAAGTAAGAGAGAGAGATTAGGAGACTTAGCTTAATTTGGCAATTGGAATTGATATGGGAAAAGTGTGATGAACATGATTGGGCAAAAGTTGTCATAATTAATCACATTAAATTTTGGAGTTAGTGAATAAGGTCAAACATGGGCTGCCCACAGCTAGGACAGGGCACCTGGGCACTGGTGACTGCTTCTAGTGCACTTGGTGATTGTAAAAAGGCTCATAATTTTCTTTTTGTTGTGTGTGAAGGTCTTCATTGTTGTTCCCTGTTGATCACCTGATGTTTCTCCTTGATATGCTGAAGGTACCTGTAACCTGAAAATAAATTTCACCTACACAAGCCCACAAACCACATCAAATATAAAAAGAAAAATGTAGAATGGGGAGTCGGACTGACCCCGGTGGTCACCCCGAGAGTGAACTTATGACCGAGCGATGCACTACATCTTAGACTCCATGTAGTTCTTGTGAGTGTGTGTAGAAATTGTGCCCTAGGATGCCCTTGTGCAAGTTGCACTTGATAGCAGGTTGTAGCTATAATGTAGAAATGTAGTAGAATGTGTGGATGGAATAGAATGAACTTCCCCTTCCTATGTAGTGTATGCAGAGTTGATGTAACCCTTGTCCCTTGAATGGATGTTAGATGGATGCCTTGGAGTGCTTTTGGTGCCTTTTGAATGCAAGCTTAGGTGATGATAGTAATGCTTAGTGTTTGGTCCTTTATTTTGAACACATAACTATGTATTTATATGATTCCCTTATTTTAATTTTGTAATTGACAACTGGAAGGCCAACCCATAAGTGAAAAAGATTCCAAAAGATAAAAGAGACCCAAAAAGAGCGAGTAAGGTAGAAAAGGGTCAGGGGCACCCAGAGGGGACAGGAGCACCTGGGTACTGTTGTCCTGGTTGGGCGCTGGTGTTTGAAGCCATAAAAGATAAATAAGTAAAGTTTTGACTGGGTTGTAGGGTGTGTAAGACCAAATAGAAAACAAGAAACAAATAAAAGAGGCCAAAGATAGTTGTCAACCACTAGTTTTCTTTCTTAGGAATCATGTAAATGCTAGTATGCTTTTAGGACCTAGAAATGTACCCAAGTGCGTGATTTTGTGTCTAAAACACCTAATATTGCATTCAAATGAAAAAAATAAAACACTCAAATTCATCCATATAACATCCACTCATGGGAAAACAGATGCATACTTCTATATACATTAGGAAGGGGAAGTTGTTTCTTCCATCCACACATGTTCTACTACATTACTACATTTTAGCTACATCTTGCTATCAAGAGTAACTTACACAAGGGAATCATGGGTCACAATTTCTTTGACACATAATGGGCAAGAACAGTGACATGGATTCTGAGATGTAGCACAAGGCTCGGTTATAAGTTTACTCTTAGGGTGACCATCGAATCATTTACGAATCCACATTCTACATTTTCCTATTTTAGCATTTGATGTGGTTTGTGGGTTTGTGTAGGTTAACATATTTTTGTAGGTTACAGGTACCTTTAGAGGGGATTCAAGAGAATATCACATGATCAATAGGGACCATAACTTGGTGACACTCTTGCGAAAAAGATAGAAACTCATATTCCAAGCCTTTATGCATTCACTAGTATGAAAGAGTAATCATGTGGTGGTTGTAGTGGAATGTTTTCTTGGATGACCCCTTTCCACACTGACTGTTTTTTACAAGCTTACATAACTTTATGATTAATTACAACACTATTGGCAGATTGAACATTCTTCTTGAAGAAGAGATATAGTGAGTTTGCAAGAGATTGTTTGGACAAGTTGGGTTAATGTGTTTGAATCTGTCTTGGATCACAATCAGCTGTAAGATCATCATATTTTCTATGGTCATGTGTTAATAAAATATCCATGATGAGTCATTTCATAGCAATACTCTGAGTGAGTCATATAAAAAAGGGTTTATTTTCTCCTGTATGCGGGTTGGTGCATCAAAGCATAAAATATAAGGGAAGTGTGTGTCAGATTCTTGTAGTCCTTGCTTTGAGTATTATAACATACCTTGTTTTCAGTGCAAAATGTGATGGTTTCCCAAATTTGGTGTGAAATGTTTTGACAAATTATTACATGCACTTGTGAATGAAATGTGACATCTAATAAGACTGTAATGATTGCTGAGTACAGATGATTACATTGTTAAATGAATGTTGAATGTTTATCATGGAAAAATAAGTTCAATTTTTGTAATCCTGATTTACCCCCTGTCCTTTGTTTCCAAAAATTGGTATGCCATAGCTCCACACCTTTTGAAGCATCCTCCATGTTTATAACCTGAAGGAGAGATGGTGTTAGAAGCGCATAATGGACTAAGTTAGGCTCAAGGTTGAATAAATCCTTCGTAAAACTTTTTGAAACCCTTCAATTAAGCCATGTGAGGTCTACATTCATCATTCAATTAGCCATTCATCACCATAACTATACATGATTATCATATTAGATGTGTTTGATTTTGAATTTTCACAATATCATAACACAAGAGAGAGTACACAAGACACCAAATATAAGTGGGAAACCCTCAAGGGGAAGAAAACCTCATGGAAACCATTTATTCCATTACTCAAGGAAAGGACTTGCAAGAATATTACATGCCCTACAATGTTTGTTTAGTGGGGCACCAATTTTTCCCCACAAGGATGGACTGGGGTGCCCCTAAACCTTTTATGCATATTACTCACTGAAAGCACTCCTCTTGGTCATATGACTCATCTTAGAATATATTTTTATTGTGTCAAAAGAGTGTTCACAGTAAAATATGTTGATCACCATAACTTATTGTGATCCAATTTCAGCTCCAAACACACTGTAACCCTCATCCAAATAAGCTCTCTATACAAAACTCACTCAATCTCTCTTCTTCATGGGAATGAATGTATACCTATCAATTCATCCTTGTACACCTATCCTCAAAATTTCTCAGGTCTTCATACATATTATAATATCTATTCCATGACCCCTAAATACTCTTCTTCAAACCCCTTTAGGTAACACTTTTCCTCCTAGGCTTGGCTCCAACAACTAGTTCAAAATGAACCACTATGACTTGCTTATACACAAATCTCAGATCAAACCACTTTTGGGTCAACATGACCAAGTAGGTTGGTTATAACAAAATCAAAAATAAGATCAAAAAATCATATAAAGAAACTGCAAATGACCACAAGTAGGTCGGAAAGGGTCAAGACAACTCCAAAAAGATCTAAGAACACAAACAAGCTCAAAATAATGAATTCTCAAGCACCAACAAATGCTTCAACAGCTACAAGGTCTTAAAAAACAATTCATGGCTCTAAAATCATCATGCAACATGGGAACAACCTCACATCATCATCAATATGATAAAAAAATAAAAACATCCATCTTCACCATGAAACTCACTAAGAAGCATGTAAACCCTACCAGGTCTTCAATGACTAGAAATTCAGTCCTGAAGAGAAACCAACATAACATAAAAAAAATCATCATCGATGACTCAAGTCATATACCAGTTATCTTTTAATTTCTATAACAACTCACTTTTCATCCTAACTCTAATTGGAAGACCTCAAAACAACTCAAGCTCTGCAACTTATCCAAATTAGATTCAAGACCTTAGAATTGGGTCTTCAAAAAAAGAGTTGGTTCACCTAAAAAATAAATTCATGAAGAAACAAACCATATACCATTGGAAATATCTCTAAATCATATTTACATAAACAACTTACTTTATCTTACAACCCCTAGTGGAAGACCTCCAACCAAGCCAATATCTATGAAACTGCTCATTTCAAGATTCCAAGGACTCAAGAACTAGTCTTGAGAGACACTTTCTATATTCCAAATCTCTTCTAAGATAAATCACCACATGGAACACATAAAGGAAACTTTTACCAACATTTACAATCACCAACATGTATATCTCATGTGGAGAATTCTAGACCCAACACACCTATTTAAGTCACCTTCTTAAGAAAGCCAACTAAGGCTTACTAGGCCATCAGGGTTTTAACATTGAAAATCACCTCATAATATCAAACCAATTACTTAAATACATCATATAAGGTTTCTAATCAGCTATCCATGAGCAAAAACATCTTCTCTATTAAGCAAAATGATCAAACTCACACTCAAACCAAGAGACTAGCATTTTATCCCTTAATGCCAAAATCAGGAGACTCACTTTCATAACATATATCATTTATTTTATCCATTATAAACTTCTCAAATGTTTTCATGGCCATGTACCAAAATTCACAATTATTCTACAACAATTCACTTCTCATCTTGGAACCTTCATCTCAGCCCTGAAATTGTAGAAAAACCACAAAACTAGGGTTTTTCTCTCTCTTCCCAAAATAGTTGGAACAAAAAACCTATGCCAAAATGAGATCCTAGGAATAATATTCAACACTAATTAATAATATTTTCTTGATAATACATTTTTGATATCAAACAACTCACTTTCTCTCAAGTCACTCTAGAACTAGGGTTTTATGACGGTTAATAAGAACTTTGGCTTCTTAACGATTGTTCATAAAACTCTTGACAATAAAAAAAATTCATTCCACTTTTGAAAATATTCTTAGACTATACTTAAAATTAATTCCCCCAAAACTTATTATGTCCCCATGTAAAACATACAGACTTAGAACGAGCATCTGAAAGTTGCCAATTCGAGCCTTAAATTATCACCTTTGTAAACCCAGTTTTACAAAAAATCTCATATCTTCAAAACTATTCTTTGTTTTGACCTGAAACTTGTCATGAAACATCCTGACTAACTATATGACCATACTCACCACCTATCTCAAATAATCCTAAAAACCTCCATCCACAGTGACTTACATGTGTTTTCTTAGCATATCTTCACCTTTTTGCTTCCCAAGGACCATGAAACACCATCAAACCTCTTTGAAATGACATGAAACTCATCATACACCTCACTATAAACACATCACCATGCGTTTAACATGATTCAAAAATATTTATCAGCTCTAACATTCATACCCCCAACTCATTTTTCATGTTATAGGACTAGGAATAGGCCTATAATGACCTCTTCACATCATGAAAAAACCATGAAATGGCCATTATGACCTCATATAGACACTTGGAAACTCTTGAGACCTATATTAGACCTTACTTGACCTCATGAAATCTATTAGGAATTATACAATGACCATCCATGCTTTCACTATGCCTGAAACTATGCCTAGACACTATAACAACTTCACCAAAACTAGGCACTACCAATCAAACTTCATGTTAGACATTGAAAGACACCTCATAGATAATCAAAAGACATATACACACCCTTTTCCATCGATGGATTTTAATTCAATGAAAACACTAAGAGACAATGGCTAACAAAGGGGAGCTTTGGAATGGGATATGGACATCCACCAAAGTGTAGAGGAGAGCTTTGGAATGGGATATGGACATCTACCAAAGCATTATTTTCCACATTTATATATTTTCTCTTCTCATTGATAATGAAAATAAAATTAAAGAAGAATTTTGTTTTTGGTAAATTAAAATGACTTGTAGCATAATCGTTATAAATTACCTTATTTGCTACACAATCGCAAGGATTATTTTGAGTTTTAATCTTTCCCTAAATCATGTCATATGACAATGGAAAAGTTAGCTGATGAGATAGGAAAATGGAAGCCTCCAATATGAAAAGTTTTAACTTGAGTTTTTGTGATAACATGCCACTTGTTCACTTTGCAAAAGTTAATAAAACATGATTCTCAACGACGCACAAAACACCTCTCCAAGCCCCGTAGTAAGATTTGACCATGTTCCTTGTTGATGTGGGATGTCACATCAACCTCTAGAATGACTTTAGATGATCGTTTGACCATTTAACACCATGTGTCTATGAGCCTAGTTGACCATTTCACAACATTGAACAACTACTAAAAGTTGAATATTAAGTTTAGTTTTGGATCATGTTTAAGCCCACATATTGAGAAATAAATTAATGTCACCACATATCTATAGAATTCTCCATAGGACAATTAAAATCAATCATTAGTTTTGAGAAATTAATCTGGGAAGATAGTTTTATAAGGGGGTTTTGTAGGCCTCCAATCGTTCTGACAACAATGACGAATTGACACAATTATGATAAGTAGCTCTGGAAAGGTAGTCACCATTTGAACCCTCATTTTTAGAATTGAGTTCTGTCAAGTTAAATGGTTTTCCTATAGATAGGAGAGTAGATGGAAATTGACACATGGTGTTTTTTGAGTCGTTTTGGAAAATGGATTTCAAACTCATTTTCTAGGCCACTTTGGCTAAATTGGTTCTTTCAAACTTGCAGCAATAATGAAGACATTTTCGTGGGACCTTTTCCTAGCTGAATAACTATTGGAAAACCTGTAGACACTATCACATGAATTTTTTGAACTTCCTTACATCACTTGTTTTGTGAAAATTTCTTGTGGGAAAATGGTGTTTTCTCTCTCCGCTCTCTATCTTGAAAATTAAATGAAAATGATTTTTGTTTCTTACCCTCTATTGTTGTGTACAAGTGTTTGAATTCATTGTGAATGGAAAAATTATGCATATGTGAAAAAAATTAGTTGTAGGAGAATGTCCATGCCAAACTATATTGTCACTGACCATGTTTACACTAATTTGATAGGTTGCAGGTGGCGTGACAGAATTAAGATGAATGTTGGAAATCTAAGTTTAAAGTTTTTTATTTGTAAAAAGTGTAATCTTGATGGAGTTAGAAAATTAATTTATTTTAAAATTTTTTCTTGTACTAATGAAGGAAGAGAATTCAATATTAGCATGTACGTGTATGAATTTAATGGGATGAAGAAATACAATATTGTACTTCTAGTTCAAATTTCATTGAAAGTTGTGTATATGATTACTATGGTAAATTTTTGTAATTTTGCATGATTGTATGATAGTGAAATTAAAATTGGAAACTTTTTGTGTCATAATATTGAAAAGTAATTGTTTGATGTTGATAATATGGCTTGTGCCAACCCTTTAATCCTTTCACCCTCTGTTGTCGTGTCTTATGAATCTTGCGTACTCTAGTATGCCACTTTTAGTTCTTCTATCACATTTCCCAATACTCATAACAAAAATTTTAAATTGGGAAGGTGCTTAATTAACTTGAAAAGGTGTTTTTAACCCTATTCAAAATGAGATTGACCATGGTTATCTGAAATTCAACTCAAACTATATTTCTTTGACACCATGACTATGGAAAAAATCCTAACCTTTTCGGGGTAAACTACTTGACTTATGTATAGGCTAGTGATGGATGGTATCTCCACTTATAGGTGATATTTAGTGGCCTCATATTTTTTTTAATCTTCTAGGGTGTTGAAACTCTATGAACTTTTGGGTAGTTACTCCAAATTGACATAATTGGCTAACCCCAGGACTTGGTAGCTAGTATTTGACAACTGTATAAAGGGGGTGTTAGTAGGATCGTAAGAGAATGTCATGGTAATTTTGAATAATGGAAATAAAGATAATATCAAAGTGTTATGAAGGAATAAAATTATTTGATTTCATATAAAGATGATCCTACAGTGTAAAAAAAGAAATTATAAATTTTAAACTAATCTTTCGTTGACCATTGTTAAGTCACGTATTAACGTGTACATACAAGGATTGTATGTAATATATAGTGTGTATATGAATCTTTATTTAATTGAGAAATAAAACCTAGTATATTTTATGAACATAGTGACATATGGTATTTCGAACCTGAGTTGTACACCACCTTAGGGAGTAACTCGTACCCCATATGGGGGGAATTTTTCTTATGAAGAAATGTAAATGGATCTTCCTTATGAAATAGAATCTAGGATAAAATCGATTAACTAAAAGAGACCCAAGTAAGTGAACCAAACAAACTATGCATACTATATACACAAAATCAAACTTAATATTTACATCATGCCTCTAAGTATGTCATTATATGCATGATTCCTAAGCAACAAAACTAGACATTAACAACACTTATTTTACATTACGTAATTTTTTTATCCTTTTGATACTCTTGTGCTTTACTTTCTTAGAACTGGACATTCTTAATTTTGCACATTGGACAACATGTGACCAAGCTCAACCTATTTATGTTATATCCTCTAAGCATCCCTTGGACACTAGCGCCCAGTAGCGACAAGTGTTCCCAGGCACTATTGTCCCCTTTGGGAACTTTTGTCCTTTTCACCTCTTTTCTCAAATTTGAAATGCCACATTATTTGTTATTTTTTCTAAATTAATACTTATCAATATGGGTCAGGTTTTTTAGTTGTTAATGAAAAATTCAAACAAGGGAATCATATATATATTTACTCACTATTTGAAGGGGATGTGAAACTTCATCTATTACTTATTATCTATTACTTGGGAAAAGAGTAACATTCAAGGAATGCATTTGGGTTGCATTATTCACTACATATGAGGGGTTATTTTTGAATTCCATCTCACACAATCATCTTGGGGAAAAATTAGTTGTAGCCCACTATCTTGGTGCAACTTGCATAAGGTAAATCTAGCTTCAAGGGACACATATTCTATCACACACACACTAGAACTATAACTACATTGAGTCTAAAATGTAGTAAAATTGATGAAAATCATATTGGGGTAGACAATTTTGGTTTTTTGACTCAAACATATGCATTATTTTTTTCTATGGTTACTTGAGATTTTCATAGGTAGCTACTGGTCCATTTTGAATGTAAGTTTTATGACCCTCAAAATGTATAATTGAATAGTGGTATGTCAACAAAGTGAAAGGTTGGGTTAATGAGATCAAAACCTAAAAATAATAAATGATGAAAGTTGTTCCTAGGAGTCTAGTCACCTACTCTCAGACACTATTGCATACTGTTACTTGTCTTCTAGGGTGTAACCTATCTGACGAGGTTAACCCTAGGTTAATTAGTTGGGTAGAACCCTAACTACTTGATCTCTATTCATTTGTCTTGGAAAAATTTATTGATATGGGACATGAAATGTGAGACTTGTAGGAAGTGAGAGGGGAAGGAAAAACTCTGTAACATATTACCACAAGGCTCGGGAAGCTTTACAATTCAATTTTTGATCAATTAAATGGGCTTCTTGTGGATAAAGTTATAATGAATGTTTATGAAATGAAGAAGTAATGAGATGTTTTTTTTCTTGAGGGTTGTGTATAATTCATTAATGATGATGTTTACAAGTACATATTCTAGGTATACACAGCTCCATGGAAAGCATGAAAGTGCTAGAAGGATGTGATTAAGGTGATGAAAATAGTCAAGGAAATGAATAATGGAGTTAAGCATAAGGAGTAAGGGTTGTTTTGTATTGGAATAGGGAAAAATATATTTGATTGAGAAAGTAAATAAATTTTTTTGAGGGGTACGATTCGACCATCTTCACCTATATTTGACAAGACACTCATAGGTTTGAAACTTTTTTGAATGAAGGATTAAGACATCTAGAAACTGTGTGCACTATTTTGACAAGGTTTTGAGGAAGGTGATGAATTATAACTTACTCTAATAAGGAGAAATAGAGATATAGATTCTTCTATACAATGAGATGAAGTTCTAAACCATTAAAAGGTCATTTACAATCCACACAAGGCAATAAACTAAAGAATCTACAAATAGACTAAGTAACCAGTTACAAGGGTTTGATGAATGATTGGTTATAAGTTGTTGATGAGACTAAATAAGAACATACCCATAATTTCTCAGAGAATTTCTAAGTGTGATTAGAATGTAGATTAAATGTATTTGAAGTCTTAAAATGATGGAAGGATGGATTTTATCTTTTTTTTTTAATTTTTGAAACACGTTGATTGTCCTATGTACAGTGAGAAGGGTATAAGAGGAAACATTTTAGTTTAACATGTTTAATAGTTCTTGATAGAGGTTTATGACTTGTTTAGGAGGTGTGAGAAGGTATTTATGTGCTAAAACCCTAAGAAGAAGGATTAAAACATAGGAATTGAATGTTAGAGAGGACAATATACTAAATGCATACAAAGTCCTACTTGGGAAACTGTGACAGTTTAAAAACTTAAGGAAGCACTAAGGGATTATGAAGAAAAATTATGGAAGTAACTGGAAAATGTGATCAAAAATATTTGATAAGAGGTAGAGAGGCCTTGGAAAGAGGTATGGTAGCCATTGGAAGGTCACATTAAAGATAAAAGCTTAATTGTCTCGAGACAATCTATTAGGAAACTTGAGAAGACTTTGTGGAGTATAAAAGAAACAATCATAAACAAAGCTATGAAGGTGTATTTTGAGAACAAGTTAGGAGTCCTAGAAAAATGTGTTCAAGCCATGAGAACTAGAAATAAACCCTGAAAAGATCCAACTGGAGGAAAATGTAAATGAGATTGACATGTAGTGTTATGCTTGAAGAGCATTACGGGAGTTAGAACTTGAGGTAAGTGGAAAGTGTCTTAACAAGGATAAGAGGGAGTTAGAAGTATGTTTTCTTAAGCATGATTATGTAGAAAGGTGAGAACAAGGAGTATAGTGAAAAAAAATAAAGGTATGCGACAAAGTTGAAGTCTACTGTGTACTTAAGAATAGGAGAAGTTTTAAGAAGCAAAAGTTAAAAATAGTACAAATGAAGTTAGAAGAGTGATTGAATGATAAGAAGAGCATGTATAAGTTTCATATAGGTGGAAAAATGTTTTTATGAAGCTTGAGTATAGTGCTAAACTATGAAACCCTAAATATCATATTCAAACCCTAGTAAAACCTAATTGGTAAGCCTAGAAGGAAGAAATGGTTGTTGGATTTTACAAAGAGTTGGGACTTGAAATTTTACATGAAGCAGGAGGAGGACATAATGGGTATCCACTAGACAATCCTTATTTTTTTTGTGAAATTTGGTTTTATTCTCCCATTTACATATTAGTTTGTGTCATAGAAAATAGGGCCCATTCTTGGTGTTATTTACTATTTATAGATTTGGGAATAATACCACCCAGTTAGGACACTAAGCCTAAGTGCTAGTAGTCCCTTGAAAGGACTTAATTATCCAATCTTACTTTGATTTTCTAATTTTCATATTTTGTCTTTCATTGGGTCATTTTTGCTTATAGGAAATTTCATGACAAGGAGTCAATTTTGGTGTACTAAGTGTCAAAATGGTCAAACAATGAAGTCATATATATACACACACACATAACCTACTAACTATTATTAGGGGATAGGCTAATAATTTGGGGCTATATCACTTTCTATCTACCATTGTACAAGAGAAACACTCAAGGACTACATTTTTAGCTTTTATTCACTGCATAGGAGGGTTATTTCTGAATTCCATCTCACACATTCATCTTGGGGGAAAAGTAGTTGTATCCCACTATTTTGGTGTGACTGGAACAAGGGAAACCTAGCTTCAAGGGACACAATTCAAATCACACACACACAAAAACTACATAGAGTTTGAAATGTAGTGCAACACTCAGTGAAAATCACATTGGGGTGATTGTTGAGGTCAGTCTGACTCAAGCATATGCATTATTTATTTCATCTAATGTTTTCTTGAGCTTTGTGCAGGTAGCTAGGGTTTGTTTTGCAGGAAAAGGTGTGACACAAGAACCCTATGAAGTATCTGATGATAAATAGTGAAAGGAAGGAAGAAAAGTTCAGACCCTAAAAAGACCAGAAGTATAGACGATTGTACCAGGACACTAGCACCCAGATCAGACACTAGCACCTGGGGCGGTCTTTCCTCCTATTGGGAGCTCCTATCTGAAGAAGTTCTCAGATCCCATTTTCTCAGATAGAGCCTACACAGTTCCAGATCCAACCTTTTCAAGTCATTTCTGCAGCCCAGAATCAGCCCATATCTCTCAATACAAGCTAAGTCACTCTTATATCCTATCTTGCACACTTTCTTATTTCTTGCATGTTAGATATTTCTTGTTACTGTTATATTCATTTGATCTTAGTCATGCGATAAATATTTAAATTTATTTAAATCATTTGGTGAACCCATTTATTGATCAAACCCTATCTTTCCCTAGGATCCTTCATTTTTGTATTCCTCATGGCTTATCAAAAAGTGTTGCGAAATCATCATCCCAAACCTCCTTCCCAAGTATGAACCTATTCCTATGACTGGTGTTCATCCTTACTTTGCAAATACCCAAGAGGAAGTGGCCTTCTATCGTAAGTCACACATTACTGCTACACATCATCCCAAAATCCCTCTTGTCTTTACAAAGATTATCAACCTCGGTCTCGATGTTGTACTCCACCCCCTATTAAGGCTTCTAGCTCTTGTGAATCTGATAGTGATGTTTCTTCTCTTGCTACAAATGATACATTTGTTAAATATTTGGTTAATTTTTTAGATGAGGAAGGTCTTGTTAATGATGTTTGTGATACCCATACTTATTTTGATATTGTAAATGTTATCATAAATGGTCCCTTGCCCTACTACTTCTTCTCCCCCACATACATATGCACAAATCATTAAGGTTGATCCTATTTTTGTTGATAATGATATTCAGATCCCTCTCTTCTTCTTCTCAACCAAGTGCTTTCATTGAATATTGTGCCTCAAAATTCATATCTTTCTTCCTCCACCTCTTGTGTGCTTCCTAATGATGTTAGTACTCATTTTCCTTCTCATAATGTGTTAAAATATACAAAATTTAATGATGCATGTGTTTCTACTCTTGATATTTCCAAATATATGTACATAATGATGATCATAAGGATAATATGTATTTCTTGTATTCCTTCTCTACTGAATCTTGTTGATAAAAGTGTGAAACTTATTTTCCTATTGATTCTTCTTCTCATGTTCCTATTCCTATTTTTCCACTTTTTGATCCAAAATTTGACTTTCAACCCAATATTGTCTCTATGGCTACTATAATGGCAAGATTCAACCCCTTAATGTTTATGTTTATGTTTATTCCTCCCCCAAGAATTTATTTCTCTTATGCATGTTGTAGGTGATTTGAAAAATAATATCCATACCCTTACCCTTGAGAGTAGGGCCTATTATGCTAGCAATGATAATAATTCACTTCATGGAAATCCTATTCCTAAAAATATTTACAATTCATATTTTCCTAAGGGTTTTAATTTGCCTACCTTTAAAATTTTTGATGGTATGGGTAATCCTTATATGCATCTTAAGGATTTTAGATTAGCTATGGCTTCACATTCTAATGATAGATTACTTCTCAAATAATTTCCTAGTAGTCTTACTGATATTGCTTCTCATTGGTTTCATCATTTACCTAGTGGATCTATTAGTACTTATCTTGATATGGAAGAAGCATTTCTTAGACATTTTATTTCTAACAATGGTCCTAAAGTTACATTTGAGTGTTTTCCTTCTTTGCATCAAGGAAAGAATGAACCTGTTAATGATTATATCTTACATTTCAAATCTTACATGCATCATTTACTTTATCATCCTATTGATCTAGAAATGCAATATATCTTTTGTCATGGCTTGATTCTTCCTTTGAAAGAAAAATTATTATATGATACATGTGAATATTTTACACTTTTTTCTTTAAGGTTATAGCTTTAGAACAAGAGATGCTTAATGAACATACTATTATGCATGCTCCTAGTTCTCATATCACTTCCCCACTTACTACATCTTCTCTTCCTCCTATTACACCCCCTTCACATTCTCCATCTCCTATTAGAAACACTCATGATCATTCATCTCATATTCGTAAGCATCCATAATGTTCCACTTCCCCTCCTAAGTGGGAGTCATTGTAATTTACAAATTTTGCTAGGCCTCATGATATTTTTCACACTTTTATTGATGAGAAGTTGATTTTTCTACCTTCTAATGAGCATCCTCCTCCTCATCAGTTACGATGAAATCATAACTATCCATTTTGTAATTTCCATAGGATCAATGGTCATAGAGATAATGATTTTTATGCACTCCATGATAGGATTCAGTTGCTTGAGGACAAGGGTGTCATTTTTCATGCATGTCATATTGATATATCACATTCTCTAGTGTCGACATGATGCCACACACAAACATTTGTTACTTTGACTACCTCTCATCCTCCTAAGGTTATTTTGTCTCCTCCTCCCTCAGTTTCGACTACACATGAGAATCTTCCCCCATTTATCATACACTCTAGACCTAAGTGGGTCCCAAAGGAGAAACACTCACTATTATATGATTCACATCCTCTTAGTGTTGCTATGATCACTTCAGGATTGTCATTCGGTACATATGCACATGATACTATTAGTTGAAGCCACTTGTGCATAGTCATCGCATTTCATGAGGTTTATTCCTTCTTTCTAGATATATGTTATTTTTTATTTCTATAAAAATTTGTACTACATGATTTACACCTATTTTCTAGCTATATGCCACCATTTCTCTCATTTCATGAGGGTTATTCTTCATTTCTTATCTTTACCATCGTTAGTAATTTTACTACATGACCTCTCTAGTCAAACATTTTACATGCATGCCTATTATCAATCTACTATCTATTCTATTATCATCATGATATGATATCATCCACATATATTCTATTCTATTTTATACTATATTATTCTATGTTATCAACACATATATTACTAATCTATAACATCAATATTACTATAGTTACATCATCATCATGTCAACAAAATCTCATATCAAATCACATAAGATAATCAACAACTCATACAACAACAAAAATACACATCATCATACCAAAATTGATCTCATCATATATATACATCTCTCCAAAGTTTCATAATACAAAATCAAGGGGAAATTCCCAATACAACATATATCATACATCCTCACCCTTACTAGGAGGAAAGTGCAGAGTATTTCTGGAGGCTATTATCGAAGCTCTACTCAAAGTGCCTCGCCACTAGATCTCTTCCTCATAGTGCTTCCTGAGACTGTATATTTGCTCCTCTAACTGAGGTTCGTAGTGATGTTTTTCAATAGCCACTGCATCTAACTGGGTGCATATCGGCCCTATCGAGCTCCATGTATCTCTCAAACATGCTCTAAGATAGGCCACCTCCTATGAACTTCCTCTTTCAACCATGCTAGCTTTTTCCTAGCCTCATCTCACTCTGATTGTAATTTTATACATGTAGATGTTTCCACCTCCAAGGGATCAAACAAGTACACATGCTACTTGGCAATGTTATCTACTCTCTCCAACATCCCTCCACCTACAAGAACATCTAGGGGTACATGTTGTGATTTAAAGTGCATATTGAAATATCCAAAACCAACCTCCAATACTCATCACTTGCAATACCTATGACCTATATTAGTACCCTCATCACTTCATTACAACAATGACAAACACACGTATAACTAATAAAAATATATTCAATTATACTCTTACATTATGTAACTGTTACCGCTAATGCATCACCCTAAGGGGAAGGTTCATGTACCTCCTATCCACCCCTCCTCCTTCATTGCAATACCCCCTAGTAGATCTCCTACTACATCCACTACCACTAGAAACAATATAACCCAACGGTGATCCACCTACCGATGCGTATAAGCTGGGGTACAACTCGCATCATCTACTCACATGGGAACTATCTCCATATCCACCTCATCTATAATTGGTGATTAAAACTAAGAACATGTGGGACTTGGCCTCACCTCTACTCTCATCATGGCATGAATCAATCTATGCCATACATATGACTCTAGAGGCACATCCTGGGATATCCAAAACTACCACAACACACCACTCATACTAGAAGAATAAAAAACCCATGGAAACCTATCCTCCAACCACATAATACACTGGATGCATCATAAATCAACCTCGTCCAACCACTCTATAGGGTCTCTAAATCACTACACCAAGCCCCATCTTGTCCAAAATAGATATGTTTGTTATGGTATGAAAACCATGACCCCACGGAAAAACCCATATAACTGCCAAAATTCCATGTCTTGCCCAATCCACTTGTGGACCACTCAATGGAATCACTACAACTATATGCTCACATGCCCATACATGCAGCAGTGAAGTAACACCGATGCATCCACTCTGTCCTCCTATTTAAATATATAAAAGTATTTATACAAGTGAGTAGACACATAGAAAATCTAAGCATATCGGGCCCCATGATGCTCAATGTTCATATAAATCTCATGCAATAAAATTTCTCAACTGTGGAACACCTGATCTCACTATGTCATTTAGGGTAATTGATGACTCTACCGATACCTGAGACCCTATAAATATTGTCTCTTAGCTCTCTGTTGTTGTCGTGTATCACTTGGGGCATAACTTGTACTCGATTATTTCAATGTTTTTGTATTTGTAGAATAACTATATACAAAGGGGAATGGAAATAAAAGAGATACCTAAAGGGAGAATCATTTTAAGTGGGGTGGACCCATCAAGTAAAGGAGGATCAAACAACGATTTGTATATGTAACAACAATAGTAGTAAGAACCTTGAGATAATAGGCAGACATATAAAAAAAAGGATTAGACATCAAATGTGTGAAAATTTTAGTATGATAAGGACGAGCCTTAGGAAGCCAAGATTATAGAACTTGTGTAAAAACCATAGGATGTGTAATATAAACTTTAGGTGGGAAGAGGTGAGGGATATAATCACTAGATGTAGAATGCACAATAACAGGTTTGGAAAGGATAGACCTACTAGAGGTAGAATGTGCAATAGCATACTTGAAAGGATATTCATAATGGATAGACCCATTAAAGGTGGTATACATTGTAATACTAGACATAGGAGGATACTTGCAAGGTATAAACATACTAAAGGTGGTATGTGAAATGTGAGACCTAGGTGGATGCCTCTAAGGATAAACCCACAAGAGGTAGTATGAAAAGGTGTAACAAATGCAAGTGTAGAAACTGTCACTTTATTACTAAGGAGATTAGGTACTGGGGCATCATATGGGATACCCTGAACCATGATAAATTGTTGATTATAGATAAAATTGACATATTGATGGAATCGACTTAAGACCATACAACTAAGGGAATTTTATATACATATCACATGATCCAATGGAAACAATAATAAAAAAGGGAATATTTATTCTAGTGGAACCAATTGTAAGAGGTATATCAACATGCCCAAGAGAGTTCTTGGTGTCAAATGTTGCATGTTTCTTAGTAAATATGAGATAAATTAAGTCACTTGAATGTGCACATATTGTGTCTAGCACCATTTTCAATCATAATTCTATGTAAAGGTATTTTTCCAATAAAAACATGAATACACAATGTATCCAAAACAAGATTATGAGCATTAATATTCAATGACATTTTATCTTATTCCTAGTAAATCACACTAGAGAATGGTTGTCATCTAGTGGCTTAAAGAGTGTATAAAAGACTGGAAAGATTCCTAGAATTGGCGAGATGTCTAAATTGAAAATATATTAAGATAATTACAAAAAAGTGTCATTGTCAAGTACTCACACCAAATTAGGGTACTACACAGAGAAAGTTAGGTTGGAAGTGGAGCATCACTAATATCTTCTCAATCATTGGAGAAGTTCCCCTTATATTATTTTTTTAGGTGCTTTCAGACTCTCCCCACCATATGTCTATACATCAAGGTGATGGCTATGGAGGGCATGAATGGTGCCGCTTGCATAATTGGAGGAGATAATTATCATCACTTATTTTACATCTCTTAGTGGTGGTGACATCGTTAAAGGAGGTATTAGTAGAGGTGACATGTTTGATTACTAGTAAAAAAACATCCCTTACTTGAGTGTTGTAATTCCGTTACATGAAGAAGATAAATAAAACAATTATGCCAATGAGAGTTGATAGGTGACATGGGTGATCCCATAAGTGGAAGTGGTTGTGGAAAACACGATATTTTTCCTCCTTCAATGATACAATATTTGTTGTTGTTGTTTGAGTGACCTTTCCTTGCTGGTTGGTGTTTATTGCATTTGGGTCTGGTTGTCCAAACATTTTTGGTTAAGAAACTATTTTTATTTATTATTGTATAATATGTATTAATATTTACAATATCTCTTTTTATATTTTGACAATTTGATTTTGATTTCTTGAAAATTATTATAAGCTTGATTTGTGATGTAGGAGCATTGTGGAAGAATTAGGTGACTACATATATTTTGGGAAAATTTGGCTGAGTAATATGGAACACACGAGAATTGAAATAGATCAGGTAAGAAGATAGGGCATGAAAAAAAGTGTGTGGTAGTGTGCAAAAGTTTTGAAGAAGGAAATAATGTGTAAAAATTTGATAATTTAAAAAGGAGGAGAGATGTTGGAGCCATGAACATTATTTTGGATCAGAACCAAAAAGGGGCGCAAAAATATTTTAACAAGGAAAATAGAGTGCGTGCAGAGAAATACTTGAATGTATAAAATGAAAAAGTGGTAGGTATAAGAAGGATGCAAGTTCAACTATGACGTGAAGTTCCAGATGGATTTCTCTCAACTACCAATCCAAAAAAAGTTCCAGGTGCTATTAATGCCCAAGAGGATCATTATGGGAAGGAAATATTGGTTATAAATACATGCCTAAAACCTTGTTTTAGATGGCTGGAGGAACTTATACGAGGAATATGTTTTGATGTCATCACCCTTGTAACTCTATAGAATGTAAATCCCATTAAGGATTGATTATTGTAGATGTTGTATGACTTTCTAAGAATAGGATTTAAGTTCTAAAGTGAAAATTTAGTTTGTAAACATCCTAGGGTCATCTCGATCCAATTGTTTCAATGTTAAGCAGTATTAGAGAATGGTTGCATAGCTTGGAGTTAGGTTGGGAGGTGAAGGATTGGTAGAACGTTGACCACAAGGTAAATAGTCAAGAAGAAAAGAAGATGCAGTCAAGAAGATCTGCTAATATGGGTGGAACCAACGTTGTCAATATAACTAATGCATTGATCATGGGAGCACTAGATCAAGTGATGATAGAGCTAAGGTGTGTGAAAAAAAGACTAGAAGTTGTTGATGAGGATAAGAAAAGAGGGTTTGTGTCACTAGATGCATAAAGAGATGATAAAAGTGAAGTAGTTGATGATGTGTAAGAAGAGGTTGAATTCATAGGTGTGGGAGAGGCATGATTACTATAAGAAATTTCCAAAATGGGTCATGCACCAAGAATGGATGTCCCATCATTTTCTAGAAGGTTCAACCCATAAGAATTTATAGATTAGTTGAAAAGTATGGAGGAATAATTTGATTTTCAAGAAATTTCTGACGTATAACATGTCAGAGTAGCACAAACCAAGTTGAAGGAACATGTGTCCTTGTGGTGGAAGGATGTAAAAAATGAGACATGAGGAAGAGGAAAGGATAACATAGTGCATTGGGATCTCATGGTTGCATGAAAATGAGGAGTTTTTTTTTTTCCATTTGATTTCCAAATGAGCTTGTTCAAGAAGTTACAAAATTTGAGACAAAAGGAGATGTCAATTAAGGACTACACAGGAGGAGTTTCACTAAATCATGATAAGATCTAGACATGTAAAATTTGACTAGGAGAAGGTCATGTGATATATCAATGGCTTGAGATTTGGAATTTAAGAAGAACTCAACGTGTCACACATTCAAATAGTGGAAGAATCTTATCAACTATCCTTGAAGGTGAAAGAGAAATTGGTGCACAAAATTCAGAGTGAAGCCACAAGAGGAATTGATTAAGAAAATATCAGATCCATAGATGCCTAAATCAGATTGAAATGTAGCAGTAAATGAATAACTAGATTAAGTACAAAATAGGCCCAAGCAAATAAGTAATTAAGATTAAAAAACCCTTAGTGAAAATGAGGAGATAAAATGATTTAGCTATTTCGTTATGATCCTAAAGGTACACAAAACTGGTGAACTAGAAAATATGAAGTGTAGACTATCACAATGAAACCCAGAAAAAAGTAGAAGTGTTGGAATATGATGGACTGGGGCGCCTGTGTAGGGGAATCGAGGGTGCTTGTGGAGTGCCAAATACCTTCTTGGGCACCTGTGACTTCTTAGAGACTCAGAAAACAATTTTTGCTAGGTCGCAAGATGTTTACTGGTCTTCTCTTCTTTTCACTAGCATGTCATACAATGATCACCAATATCGCTGATAACTTACGATAAAGAAGTAACCTACAAAACCATCAAAAGTGCATTAAATCCCAAAAAGAAAATAATGAAAATGAGGGTTCGGAATTTCGTAAGCTATCAAACGAGTGATTTTATGACTAAGCTTTACACTAAATTTTAGACCTAATGTAGTTTTGTGTGTGTGTGTGTGTGTGTGTGTGTGTGTGTGTGTGTGTGTGTGTGTGTGTGTGTGAAGAGATTGTGCCCTAAGTGGATTTTGTGTATGTCACACTTGATAGCGAGAAAGTAGCTATATGTAAGAAATGTAAATATATGTGTGCATGAAAGAATGAACTTCCCCTCTTAAAAAGTGTATGAAGAATAATGCACTCCCTTGCCCTTGTATGGATGTTAGATGGATGTTTTAATGCTCTTGTAATGGCCTTTGAATGCAACCTTAGGTGTTGATAGCTAATGCTTAGTGCTTAGTCCTTTATTATGATCACATAAATTAATATTTATATGAATCCCTTTCTTGAATTTCATAATTACCTCAAAAAGGCCGACTACCAAAATATAAGATGCCCAAATGGATAGAAAAGACCCAAAATATGTGAAAAAACTACAAAGAGGTTAGGGGCACCCAGAGGGGACGGGGGTGGCTGACGTTGACGTTCTAGCTAGGAACTGGTGTATAGGGTGAGAAATGCCAAAGTATAAAAAAATCTACACTGGGCAAGCATGAGTGCATAGACAAAAAGGAATATTGAAAGCAAGCAAAGATGGCCAAAGACATGGGTCAATTACTACTTTTATTACTTAGGAATCATATGAATAGTAGTATGTGATGAAGAATAGATAGATACCCAATGTGCGTGATTTAGTGTCTATAAGAACCCACAATGTACGTGATAGAGGAGGAAATGACCAAGGATATAATAGACCATAGTAAGATGAGTGCAGTAGTACGTAGATAGTATCCCAAAATAGTGCATGAAGTAATGAAGCATTAAACTCTTCAAGAGGATGCAAGATATTTAGTCAAGGAAAGGGATGAGGATTCTTTGGAACGTGTTTTAAGTGTGGAACTATAGGGAATCTATGCATTTGAATTTAAATACACAAAGTGAAGTAACAAGTAGGCATACAAAAGCTGAATGCACATGTGGCCTATATAGATGCAAAATCAATAGGGATTGGTTGAACATTCTGAAGATACCAGAGTGTAGACAATCCAATGATATAAGGAAGGTATTGTTGAAGACATCACAGATAGAAGATGCATCCATACGCAAAGGAAGAAATTGTTTAGGATCATTTGTAAGTCAAGGGGGAAAATACTGTAAAGATTTTTGATAGTGGGCAGCACAGACAATATTGTTTCATGTGAAATGGTGAAGAGAAGTTAGGGATGAAGAAGATTGTGCATCCCAACCCCTTATAAGGTGTCATGGTTAAAAAAGTGACACAAAGTCCTAGTAAATGAGAAAATATTTGTGAAGTTCTAGATTGAAATTATTACAAAGAAGTATTGTGTGATTTGATACCAATGGATGTTTATCATCTACTATAGGAAGGCCCTAAAAGTATGATAGGAAGGTTTTCCATGATGGGCACGCATGAATATTATTCACATCAAAAGGATGGGATATTTTTTAACTTGTCACCATTAAAGGATGAGGAGAAAGGAGAAGTGTGCATAGTGGAGTTTACGCAAGGGTTTTTCTTGTATCAGGTAAAGAATTCTTGTGAGAAGTTGAGGAAGAGAATACATGTTACATATTGGTACCAAAGGAAGTGCTTAGAGATTTCACAAAAAGGGAAGAAGTTCCTGCAAAAGTGCACAAGGTATTGGAAGAGTTCATAGAAATTGTGATGGAAGAATTTTCAAGGATTACCACTAGTGCATAGTATCAATCACCAGATAGACATGATACCAGGAGATAGTTTTTGCCAAACAAGGCACCATATAGAATGACCCTAGAAGAAAATGAATAAGTGTGCAGAACAAGTGCAAGAATTACTTGACAAAGGACTAGTGCGTAAAATTTTGAGCCCATGTGTAGTACCTACAGTACTAGCACCAAAGAAAGGAGGAGAATGATGCATGTGTGTTGATTCTAGAGCCATCAACAAGATTACCATTAAGTATAGGTTTCCATTACCCAGGATGGATGATATGTTGGATTGCCTCAGTGGTGCACGATATTTTTCCAAGATTGATTTGAAGAGTGGTTATCACCAGATCCATATAAGGGAAGGAGATGAGTGGAAGACCACATTCAAAATTTTGTATGAGTGGTTAGTCATGCCATTTGGGTTATGCCAATGCCCCAAGTACCTTCATGAGATTGATGAATGAGGTGTTGAAGCCATTTTTGGAAAATTTATGATTGTATATCTGGATGATATATTGGTGTTTAGTAAAGACAAAGGAAGAACACATTGAACACCTGTGCAAGGTAATGAAGTGCTTGCAAGAAGAAGAATTGTTGGTGAATATAAATAAGTGTAGCTTTATGCACAAAGAGTTTGTATACTTGGGTTTCATAATATCCCAAGAAGGATTACAAATGGATTAGAAAAGGTACGTGTAATTATAGAGTGGCCCTCACCGAGAAATGTGACTGAGGCATGGAAGATTTCATGGTTTAAAAGCTTTTATAGGAAGTTCATCAGGAATTTCAGTGGAATATGTGTAACGATCATGAAGACAATGAAAGGAGATCACAAGGAGTTTGTGTGGAAAAGAAGCAGAGTACAACTTCTAGGAATTGAAGCAAAAGATTACAATGTAACACAACTAGTGTTAGCACTACCAAGTTTTGAGAAGGTATTCTAGGTGGATTGTGATGCGAGTGGAATAGCTTTTGGTGAAATACTAAGTCAAGAAGGGAGACCCATATCCTACTTCAGTGAGAAACTAAATGATGCAAAAAGGAGATACTTGACCTATGATCAAGAGTTCTAAGTGATAATATAGGTGTTGAAGAAATGGAGGCATTATTTGTTTCCAAACAAGTTTGTCTTGTACACTGACCATCAAGCGCTACAATTTGTGAATAACCAAGCAAAATTGAACCAAAGGCATATGAAATGGGTAGAGTTCTTACAAAGTTATTCTTTTGTATTGAAGCACCACAGTGGAAAATCTAACAAGGTTGTGGATGTGTTGAGTAGAAGAGTATTGGTGTTGACAGAAATGTGTAATGAAGTCATGGGATTTGAGACCATGAAGGAGTTATATGTGCAAGACAAGGATTTCAAAGAAGCATGGGAGGCATGTCGGGAACCAACGCATGTGGATAGGACACCTTGGTTAGACTATTTTATTAGGAAGGAATGTTGTTCCGAGGAGCGCAATTGTGTATACCACAAGGATCAATGCATGAGAATCTGATTAGGGAAAAGCATAGTGAAGGATTAGGAGGTCACTTTGGAGGTGAAAAAACTTTGGCGCAACTACAATAGTGATACTATTAGATGAAGATGGGCATGGATGTGTGCAAGTATGTACAAAGATGTAGGGTTTGTCAATTGGCCAAAGGGAACAAACAAAACACAAGGTTGTATCAACCTTTACCTATACCAAGAATGCCATGGGTAGACATTAACATGGATTTTGTGCTAGGATTTCCAAGAATACAGAGAGGGAATGACTCCATATTTGTGGTAGTTGATAGATTTTCAAAGATGGTGCATTTTATTGCATGCAAGAAGACAAGTGATGTGACCAGGATCACACTTTCATTTTTCGAGGAGATAGTGCGGTTGCATGGATTACCAATGAGCATAGTGTCAGACAGGGATACCAAGTTCCTAGGACATTTTTGGAGGAATTTATGGAAGAAGTTGAGAATGAGGTTAACTTATAGTTCATCCTACCATCCACAGACTAATGGATGGACATAAGTGTTGAACAAAAGTTTAGGTAATTTGTTGTGCAACTTGATAGGAGATAAGCCAGGACAATGGGATAAGATATTGGCACAAGCAAAATTTGCCTACAACAATTCAGTTAATAGGAGCATAGAGGACCCCATTTCAAATTGTTTATGGGACAAGTCCAAGGGGAGTCACAAAGTTACGCGAGGTAATGAATAACTAAAGTGTGGAGGCAGAAGATTATGCACAATATATGCACAAACTACATGAGGAAGTGCATGAGAAATTGGAAAGGAGTAATCAAGGTTACAAAGAGCATGTGGATAAAGGATGTAAAGCCAAAAAATTTGAGGAAGGAGATCAAGTAATGATACATTTGCAGAAGGAGAGGTTTCCTAAGGGATCTATGATAAGTTAAAGTTGAAGAAAATTGGGCCATGTAAGATAGTGCAGAAGATTGGGCCAAATGTGTACAAGTTAGGGTTATATGAAGGATTAGATATCTCTCTAATTTTTAATGTCTTATATTTATATGAGTTTCATGAAGGGTACACTAGTGTACATGGATTGAAGGAAAATGCATAAAGGAGTTAGATGAATATGCACTAGAAGATGAAGAAACTTTAGACTAGAGGAAGGCAGCTACCAGAGAAAAAGGCTGAAGAAATCGAGGCCATACTAGACTCAAGGGTAATGAAGACATAGATAAGAATACACAGAATATTTAGTAAAATGGAAGGAACACGCAAAAGAAGATGTGACATGGATAAGTGTGAAGGAGCTTGGTTAACTAGGCCATACTATGGAGCTCGACTCATAAGACCTAGCTCACTTTTGTTTTGATAATGGTGTCATCCAATAGTAATTTTTGACTGATAGTATATGCTGTCAGCTGATAGTATATGTTGTTAGCCAACAACATATATAATTTTTTAAAAATCATTTTTTTACTCTTAGAAATTAAAACAACCGTCTCGACGAGAAATATGTCATCGCAAAATATGATGTAAATAATTTTTTTTTAAAAAGTAGTTTTTTGTGAAAAAAACAGATTTTGCTAGTTTTGTATGGGATTTTTTTTTTGAATTTTTTTCATGTTAGCAGTTAAAATGATCATTTAAATGAGAAATATCTCCTCACAAAATTTTACGTAAGCAATTTTTTTTCCATATTTTCTACCGGTCGGTAACATATATTTATGCTACTGGTAGGTAGTAGTTTTTCATGCTACCGGTTGGTAGCATTTTTCCATGCTACCAGCTAGTAGCATTTTTATGCTACCGGATGGTAGCATTTTTTCCTGCTACTAGTCAGTAGCACTTTTTATGCTACCGGCCGGTAGCATTTTTTCCTTCTACTGACTGATAGCATTTTTTTTGCTACTGACCGGTAGCATATTTTATGCTATCGGCCAATAGCATTTTTTTCTGCTTCCAGATGGTAGCATTGTTTCTGCTACTAGCTGATAGCATATTTTATGCTCCCAGCCGGTAGAAAAAAATATGAGCTACCAGTTGGTAGTAGTTTTTCCTACTACCGACTGATAGCATGTTGTATGCTACCGGTTGGCTGCATTATTTTTGCTAGCGCTCAGTAGCATTGTTTTCTACTACCGACCGGTACCATATTGTATGCTACCTTCTAGTAACATATTTTACACTATCTACGGGTAGCATATGTTTATGCTACTGAATGGAAGCATATACGCTACCTGCAGACTTACAAAACAGGCTTACCCGAGGTCATGTATGCAATTTTCTATCGATTATTAATGTGCACACTAAAATTGAAATTGTCGAGTTTATGTTTAACACCGGACACTATAATATCAATATATATATATATATATATATATATATATATATATATATATGTATGTATGTATGTATGTATGTATGTATGTATGTATGTATGTATGTATGTATGTATGTATGTATGTATGTATGTATGTATGTATGTATGTATGTATGTATGTATGTGTGTGTGTGAATGCGAATGTGACAAATTTCTCTTTCATGGGAAAGGACGAATTTAATATAAACATTCAACTATTAGTTTCAATTCTTGGTGAAATGGCCCAAAAAATAACTTATACATCATAAAATTTAGGCAAAATAGCAAGTTGTCGACCCGTTAAAAAATTTCCAAATCCAACTTTTGAAATTTGGAATATTCGTGAATTAATGAAGATTCACCACTAAAATTTTCCTTCAAGTGCATATATTTTGAGAATTTTTGGCAAAGTAAGGTAGTGCGCGCAAGAATTGAAATATACTAGCTAAAAAGATTGGAAGTGACAAAAAAGTGCACGATAATGCGCAAAAGTTTTGAAGGAGGGAATGCATGGAAAATTGATAAGTTACAAAGGGGAGAGACGTTGCAGCTAGGCACATGATTTTGGATCAGACCTAATAAGTGATTTAAATATATGGTTAAACTTTATGTTTTAATTATAAAATACAACTGAAATATTAAAAAAAAGGGGTCTAACGACATTAAATTCTGGTACAGATCACAATATTTTTTGTTTTTTATTACTTTGAGATCAATTAAGTTTTCCCTAATTTTTGCTTTAAAAAGTATGGAAATCACTAAATTATATACATATACGCATCCCGTTTTTTTTTTTTTTTTTAAAAGAACCATGTTATGAAAAACTCTAAACTAACTTTTTGGACAATACCAACGACAAAAATGCAGGAAAACATGTCTTGTTACCAAAAAAACCAAACAAGAAGACAATATTGAATCACCAACCTAAAAAACAAACAAACAAGAAGACAAGTTTTTTTTTTGGTTTGTTTGATTTATTTTTTCTTTGCCCTTGAAAAAAGACAAATGGTTGCAGATTCAACCACTTGTGCTGATTTTTTACATCTGCAAAATAATTTTTAAAAAATACCTACAACTCCTTGTTAAAAAGATCTACAATATCATTAGTTGGTATCTATTTTATTAAAATTCTCGATTGATCTATTGTCAAAGTAATGAGGGGTATATCTCTCTGATTGAAGGATATATACTCTTATCAAAACTCCACTAAAATCCTTTCAATTTTTGTATTTTTTATTTCAATATCTTCAATCGAGTTTTAAATTTTGTGTTATTTATGTTTATCAAACAATTTTTTTTGGCGGTAAATATTCAATATTATTTTTTAAATTGTGTAAAATAATAATATTATATAAAAAATTAAAAAAAACTCTATTTTTTTTTTCCATATATTTCTATATATTAAAAATAATGGTTATATTTCAAATCTGTAAGTTTGAAGACAACAATATTAAAATTTTCCAAGGATTATTAATAAAAAAAATTAAAAATTTAGATTTTAATTTTGTCAACATATTGTAGATAAAAATAGAGGTTTCATTATCTTTTTTGTCTTATTAATTTTTTTTTATTGATGCTTGAAATTTTTGTATTGTACTAATTTTCATTCTTCTTGTTGTCGAGTAACACTTGCAAATTACATTCCTGCGACTATCTTAAATATTTGAGAAAAAACTTTTAGAATGAGTGAGCTAGTTATCTGTTATAGATTTTATATATTTAACATTATTGGTATTAAATTATATTAACTATTATTTAAACGTATTAATTAATTAATTAATTAATTAATTAATTATATATATATTAGATATTTTATTATGAAAACTTTAATTCATTTCCATAATAACCTTGTCTTAATGGTAATACATATTTAATAAATAGATAGTGTGGTACTAATTCATAATTAGTAGAGACATTTCACAATTAACCCATCAACTTAAATAATAACTTATGTATAGTTGTCAAGTAGTGAGTTAAAATCTTTTCCTTCAACTGTCTTAGGAATTGTGATGCTTATGTACTAAAATTTCTGTAGGGAGTTGCATTTATAAATTGAAACAATAATTAAAATTGAAATATGCAGAAAAATAGAGTTAACAAAAACAATTACAATACTATATAGGAACCCAAAGTGGGAAAACTCTATAAGACAGGTTGTGCATTGTAGTGCCACATTCTCCATTGAATAGCTAAAATCACATGTTTGCTTTTTTCCCCTCCCACCCCCTGCCAAAATATTATGGAACTTGAAAAAAAACTTCTACTATATTTTTGTAATATATCCTCATGCCTCTACAACTTATTTCTACATTTCACTTTCCTATACTCAACTACATATACATGCTACAACTTAAAACCACCGACCTAATATGATTCATAACCACCAATTGGTGTTTAAAATAATTCTTAATTGTTGGACCAAATAGATTTTCCAAGCCCTTGAAAACATGGGAACTCCAAGTGTTTGATCTTTCTTGAATTTATTGGAGTCTATTAGTTTGTATTATGTGAATGGGTTTAATTAGATATGAATGAGTTTGCACGTCATGTTATATGTTATATGAATTCATATACCAAATCAAACATTCATGACAAGTTTTGCATAATTTAAACATGTGGATTGTTCTCAATTACTTCTGATTTCATAGTGTTTTGGATCAACCTTAAATATTATTACATTATCTATTTATTCCTACATGTACATACATAATAAATTCTACATAAATACTATCTTATGAGTGAATGATTAAAGTGTCTGAAATCACTTATTTTAATCTTACAAACTAGTGTATATATATTTTAACTGTCATATTTTGAAGTAAATTACATGATTCTATGGTATAATTCATATCACTCTTCTCTATTTGAGATTCTTTTGGCCTCCAAAAATTTTAAGGACTCAAAAGTTGAGGGAATAATTCCCTTACTTTTTATAAACATAAAATTTCTTAGCATTTTATTCTTTCAACCACACTTACAAACTTTGTTTTCTTTTTCTTGACGGTCTTAGCTTTTTACACAATATAATATTAAGTTCAAAGTCTTCACTAGGAGAAAATAATATGCATCATCCTTTACCTACCAGAATTTTTTTAAAAAATCGAATATAACTTCATATATGGAGGTGGGTCTAAGGTCTAGTTGGAATGCTTTAGTACATATTTGTTCAAAATATATCACATAGAGAATTCCTAAGTGGGTTTACCTTCTTATCTCCACTTTAACATTTTTTTTTTTTGTTTTTTTGCGAAAATAAAAATACACCTTATCCCGAGCTTGAAACCGCTCACCTCTATATTGATTATTTCTTACTTGTACTCAATTTGATACACTTAAAGATTTATTTTTATTTTATCTTCTCAATTTTTTTTATTGGATTGTTAGACTTTTAAATTGACTCCTTATTTCCTTTTGTGATTATTCCCTTCAAATACCAAAATAATTTAGGGATGAAAAATATAACATTTTCAAAAGGAAATTTGAATTACAGTAATTTTTGTCTTATAAATCAGCAACATGATTTTTTTGAAACTATATTGTTAAAAAAAAAAAAAAAACGGTTCAATTTTCAAATAATATTGTTTGTTGTTATAATATTGTGACCATATTTTCTACGACCATTGCTTTATTATTTTACTGCTAAAAACATGTGTAGAAGTAGATGTTTGGGCTTGCCATCTTTGAAAACATTAATTCAAACAAATTTAACATTCAACTCCTTATTTTTATGTAATATCAAAGAAGATTGAGAAAAAAGAACATGTATAATTTATATTTTATGAATTTACAAAATGATTATGATCACATAAAATCAAATATATATATACAATTAGTTTTAAATTAGGGAAATATGTTATACTTTGAGGTTTGTGGAGACAACATAATTATGATCACATCAAAATCAAATAAGTATACAACTAGTGTTTAATTGGGGAAAATAGACCATGCATATTTTATTCTTTGAGGTTTTTGGAAACAAAAATTATGATCACATCAAAATCAAATAAATAGACAACTAATGTTTAAAATAGGAAAACCGACCATGTATATATTATTCTTTGAGGTATAGTACTATCAAGAACTTTTGAAACTGCCCCGTGAGTTGTAAAAATTCAATTTGATCTACAAGGATGAACATGTATAAGTGTTCAATAGCATGTTAGATGATTTGGTTGTGGTCTAATGGTTTAAAGAGTGTAAAAAAGAGAGAGAAAGATGCATGAAATTGGTCAATTATGTCTAAACTAAATATATATTAAGATAAGTAAAAAATGTGTCATTGTCAAAGTACTTAAAACAAATTATAGTACTACATAGAGGAATTTTAGTTAGAAGTAGAGTGTCTCTAATATTTTCTCGACCATCGCGGAAGTTTCCCTTGTACTATTTTCGGTACTTCTAGACTCTCTCTCTTCCATAGGTCTGTATCAATGTCATGGTTGTGGAGGGCATGGGTGGCGCCACTCACATAATTGGAAGAGATAATTATCACCCCATTCGCCTATGCCATAGGTTAGTGGTGGTGGTAGGGTTGGAGGAGGGCCTATTAGTAGAGGTGATGGGTTTGGTTCCTAAGTGGTATACCCCTAAAAATAATTGCTCTGTTGGGTCTTACAATTTCCCTTATGTGAAGAGGAACAATGAAACAATGATGTTCACGGGAGTTGATTATTGACATGGGTGATCTCCCAAGTGGAAGTGGTTAGAAGGACAACCTTGATAGTTTTCCTCCTTTGTTGACACCCAATTTTTGTTGTTGCCTAAATGACTTGTCCTTCTTTGCTAGTGTTTATTGCCTCTGGGTCTTGTTATCCAAACTTTTTTGGTTCAAAATCTATTTTCTTGTTATTATTGCATAATATGTATTAATCTTTACAATATCCCCTGTTAAACTATGACAATTTAATTTTGATCTCTTAAACATTCTTATAAGTTTGATTGGACTCCTAAGACACGATCCCAATCAATATAATATTTTATAAAATATTAATAGAAATACATTTTAAAATAAAAATATTATATTCAAAAATAAATTATTAGTTCAAATTTATATTTAAAATAAAAATTTATATTATATTTCTAAATTAATAAAAATCATTCTAAATATATGTTTAATTAGAAGGATTATATATAATTTATTAGTAATATAAATTGTCAAATTAATGAGTTGTCTAAAATTCAACTCATTTAAATATACGGTTTAACTTTTTTTTAAAAAAAATTATAAAAATATAATTTGAAATATATATTTAAAAAAAAAAAAAAACTAACAACCATTAAATTCTGGTCTAGATCACAATTTTTTTTGTTTGTTTAGTACTTTGAGATTAATTAATTTGCCCTAACTTTTTATTTTAAAATAATAATTGGAATCACTAAATTATACACATATATACATCCCATTTTTTTAGTTTTTAAAAGACCATTTAATGGAAAACCCCAATCCAACCTTTTTTTTTTTTTGGTCTGTAGCAACGACAAAAATGCAGGAAAACACAATATTCTCTGTTATTTAAGAAAAAAACTTGTTTGAACTTTGAACCACTAACAAGAAAAGAGAAAAAAAAAAGAGAAGCTTTTTGCTTTGTTTGAATTTATTTTTCCTTTGTCCATGAAAAAGACAAATGGTTTGGTTGCAGGTTCAGCTACTTGTGCTGATATACGTCTCTTCTTCAACTACTTTATTTGATTAGTTGGGATCTATTTTATCAAAATTGTCTATTGATTTATTGTCAAAGTAACATGGGATATATACTTTATTGAAATTACCTTAGTATTGATGGGTAGCTACTTTATAGTATTGATGGGTATCTACTAAAATATTTTCAATTTTCCAATTTTTTATTTCAAAATCGACGATCAAGTTTTAAATTTTAAATAATTTTTTAAATTAATTATTCACTATTATTCTTTAAATCGTTTACAATAACTATATTATACAAAAATTAAAATTCAATTATTTTTACATATATTTATATATATTAAAAATAATGATCATATTTCAAAATTATAAATTGGAAGATATTAATCTCAAAATTTAATAAGAAATTTACAATTAAGAACATAAACGCCATTTAAATGAGTATCAAATTTAAACCATGTCTTTAATAAACTAAATCTTAACTATATCTATAATAAAACTACTTTATTTCTCTTTTAAATTTATCCATAGTAAATTTTATATATTTAACATTTTTGTGTTAAATTATATCAATTATTATCTAAGTACATTAATTATTTGAGACTTTATGTAAGTTTTAATTCACTTCTATAATAATTTTGTCTTAATGATAATGTATATTTAAAAATATATACATTTTGTTACTAATTGTAATTAGAGTCATTCCATAGATAACTCATCAACTTAAATATTAACTTATGTATAGTTGTCTTAGTGAGTTAAAGTCTTTTCCTTTAATTGCTTAAGAAAACATTGAATTGCCTTAATAATTGTGACGCTTAAGTATTGAAATTGGAGTAGGGAATTGCATATATAAATTGAAACAGTGTAAGTGAAATTGAAATGAGCAAAGAAATTTCTCCTAACAAAAAAAAAAATATTGTAGAAACCCAAAGTGGGAAATCTCCAAAGATAGGGTTGTGCCTCCTATTGCTACATTCTCCATTAAATAAACAAAAGTATATGTTTGTTTTTATTGCCCCCCAAAATATTATGGAACTTGAAAAATAAGTCTACAATACTTTTATAATATATCCTTGCGCCTCTGCATCTTGTTTCTACATTTCACACTCCTTTGTACTCAACTACATATACATGATACAACTTAAAACCACCGAATTAAGATTTGTTGGACAGAATAGAGGTCCCAATCCCTCGAAAACATGGAGTTCCAAGTGTTTGATCTTTCTTAGATCCATTGGAGTCTACTACTTTGTCTTATGTGAATGAATTTGACTAGGTATGAATGAGTTTGCATGTCATGTTTTTGTCAAGTCAAACATTCTTGATTTTTTTTAATATAATTTAAACATGTCACATATGTATTGTTATCAATTAATTTTGATTTCATAATGTCTAGATCAACCTTAAACCCTAATAAATTCTCTATTATATTCTACATATACATAAATAATAAAGTCTACTTGAACAATATGATTAAAATGCTTAAAATCACTTATTTTTAGTCACACAAACTAATGAATATATTTTAAATTCCATTTTCTGAACTAAATTACACGTTTCATGGTCTAATTACGCCCAAGGTGTTTACTCTCCTAGAAGCGTGCACCCCCCTCTAACATGCATGTAGAAAAGCAACTATCCCAGGCGTCCATGTGGCAGGCCGTATTGTCGACTGATTGATCCCGCTTGTCCACATTTGAGGTTGTTGAGCCTTACACCTGGCAGAGAAAGAAAGGTATGTCGGACAAAAATTTGTGAGAGCTTCATTTAGCATAGTTCCTCATAACAACTGTTAAATTTACAATGTTAACTTGAGTTCTAGCATGGTTAATGCCTCCGAATCTCAAATAAAGTGCTTGTATTAATATGCAAGGAAAATGACATGTGTGAAAGGACATTTAGGATGTGTTAGTATCCATGTTCTGCTCTAGGTTTTGAGAAGCTCTTAACTCGATTGGTGGGTTTGTTAGACATGGGTCTATTTTTCCCACTCAACTTTTATTTTTCTGTTAAATACCTAGAAAAACAAAACTCTAAATTTTTTTTACATCATGTTTTCTAATATTTTGTAATTATTTATTTATTCATTACACACACACACACACACACACACACACACACACACACACACACACACACACACACACACACACACACAATTTTTTAATAGTTAAATGCATTTGAATGGAGTTATGAACCAGAGGATTGAATGAGATCCCACCCGTTACAATCGAGACCAACCAAAACTACGACCAAAAATCACAAATAATGAAGCCTGCAACAAGGAAGAAGTTGACCAATACCAAATAGAAGATGAATCAAATGACCACCTGAGTTGCTACATTTTGTCCTACTTGTTCCCTCGACCCCCATCCGTTGCCTCCCACCCACCGTCGCTCTTTCCTTTGCCACCTGGAGCAGAAGATTGTAGAAGAATATCACCTTGCTCCAGAATTTCTCCACCACCTCCGTCTCGAGAACAATAGGTGCCGATAGACTTGGGAGATCTAACCTCTTGATACGACTTCGACCTGCCATACTAGCTGCACAGGCACTGTGGACATTCTCTGCAAATCTCATGACGGACGTGTTCCTGGAGGACAAGGCTGCAATCACCTGCTTAGCCCCATCCATCGAAATCCAATCCATACCCACAACTTGCATAGGAGGCACCAGATTAACAGCTTCAAGTGCTTCTTCTAACTTGATTCGATGCTAGGATTTGACGAAATATTCTGCTATAACCCTCGTCTCTTCTTTCTGCCCCCTCACCTGTAAGAGTCGAGATATAAACCACTAGGCTACCTCGGAGTTAACCCTAGCTCTTGCAGAGGCGGCCATATATTCTTCCCCTAAAATATTTTCATCTGTTTTGCATATCGCCTTCGACTCCACCTTGAATATAATTCGCACCCGGGACCTGGTAATGGCCTCCAAAAAAGGCCATTTCATGCTTCGCCCCCTGTAGGAACAAGCATGGAAGGGGTGGAATCTCCATGGGACTCATCAAACCCTGCAAACTACTCTCTCACCCACCACACAATGAAAGGCAGAAATGAACCACTAACACTCTTCCCTTTTTAATTAAAAAATTGCCTCTGCCAATGTCCTTATCAATTAAGCCCTGAAGGCCTTCCCACGAACTAGCATGATCCAAAATGACCAAGCCATCAATCACAATTACTCCTTGATTTGCCAAGAAGTCGGCGATGCAATTGGCCTCCCGAAAAATGTGCTCAATACTCCATGTCGAAATCTTACTTAACCAAAATAAGATATTATGAATTTGGAAATCCCGATTCCATGATAGTGCACTACCACGCTTGATATCAGTTATAATAACTTGGGAGTCCCCCTCTATCACCAGAGCATCACAACTAGAATGAATCGCAAGTTTGACACCCTCTAACAAGGCCTGGGCCTCGACTTTTTTGCATGTTCCATTCTTCAAACGAAACAAACCTGCAATCACTAAATTACCATCCTCATCTCTAATTATACATCCCACTCCCGAAGTGTCGGGATTGTCCCTTTGACGCCTTGTCGAAATTCAATTTGCGACAAAAAAGGAGGGGCACTGGTTTCCATCTAGTTGTCCTTTTACACAAGGCCTTCTCCATCCAAGATAAACCTTTTTTCAAAATAGATCCCGGAGTCGAGAGCTTTCTAAGGAGCCAAACTTCCCTAACTTGACCATCCATGGAAGATAATCAAGAAACATATTTACACTTGGCACTTACATTCTCTGAAATAGAAATCTCCAACTTATTCAAAACAATAAATATATCATAGGAAATTTCCCTAAATATTATGAGATGACACTCCCACCATATGTGTCAAAGAAGAATATTGGGTGCACTGATCCAGATGGAGCTGAGAGAACCATTTTTCCCCAGCTTGGGCCAGGCCATCAACGTTTCCTTGATGGATCTACCCTGAATCCAAGTGAAACCAAGCTTCTCACACAACCAACACCAACAATGATAAGCAAAAGGGAAAAATTGCAATAAATGGTCCAAATCCTCTTTGGCTTCTTGGCATAAAACACATCTGGTAGGGCCATGATAAAGCCCTACTTTTTTCTTCTCTCAATACAATGAATATTCTCCCTTTGAATACCATCCAGCTGAAATTCTCTCAGCTTTTAGGAGATTATTTGCATCCCAACAACCCATTCAGCTAGGGACACAATCCCTCTTTGGACGCCCACCATTTGTAACCATATTTGGTCCTATAAGAGCCAGTTCACAAGCGAGCCTCCCAGAAGAGAGAGTCAACCTCCGGGATGCACATAAATTTTCTCTCACTTAATACCTGATGAAATAACTCCTTCAAGAAAGTTAGATATGTCAAGCTCATCTGGATTCTTCCAGCGAAGTGCAAGAGATCCATCAATCGATTAATTTCCATAATCCTTGACTTTGAGTCCCCATTGGTTCTTACTTACTTCCATGACTTCATGCAGATCCGGGTTCAGAGAAAGGGAAGGATGCCCATCCCAAGAGTCGTTCCAAAATTTGGCTGACTCACCGTTTCCAACTTCCGCTAGGATGCAAGCTGAGTAAAGACTTTATGGCATCAAATAAAAAAATTCCATATGTGCGAACCGCGGGGAACCTTTGTGCTGGAAAGAACCAACTCAGCTCTTTCCCCTCCCAAATAATTCTTTCTAAACATAGAACTAACAACTCCCTTTGGATTTGAGATCATATGCCAAATATGCTTAGCCCCAAGTGCAAACTTCTTCCATTTGAGGTTCAAAATTCTATCCCCACCTTGCAATTTGGGCAAGACCATTTGCTCCCATTTGATCAAGTGCAATTTCTTCTCTTCATTGCTTCCACTCCATAAGAACTTCCTGAGTAATTTCTCAATTTTGTTAAGTACCAAAGGAGGCATTCTCATCATTGACAGCGTGTAGGTCGGAATAACGTTCAGACCAAATTGATGAGAAGAATTCTACCCGCAAGAGAAAGCCATACTTTCCTTTCCATCTCTAAATTCACACCTCAATCACCCTTATCAAATCATTCCAAAGATTGGATCTACCTGCTCCCACAAAAAAAGGGATTCCCAAATACTTCTAGGGAAGAGACCCTTTCTGAAAACCTAGAATATCGAGAATTCTTTGCAACACTCTACCCTAAGTATTGAAAAAGAATATCATCAATTTTTCAAAGCAGATAGACTGACTAGTAGCATCGGAGTATATATCTAAAATCACATGAAAATTTTTGGCCTCCTCCACTCGAAGCCCGACCAAAGAGGAAAGAGTTGTCCACAAATTGTTGATGAGTGATTGCTTCCAAATCAAAGGTAATCCTCAACCCACTTATTTAATTAGCAGTACTTTCCACTTTCAAAGCCCTAATAAGGGATTCTACCACCAATATGAAAAGGTAAGATCATAAGGGGTCCCCTTGTCGAACCCCTCTGTTGCTTCTAGAAAAAACCTTCAGTGGAGCCATTGACTAGAACACAGAAGCTTGGAGTGTCAATACAACTAAAAATCCAATTGCAAAACATCCTACTAAAACCCAGAAGCTGCAAAGTCTTCATCAGAAATCACCAGTTAAGTCTATCATATGCCTTTCTAAAGTCTAGCTTCATCAACATACCTGAGACCTTGTTCCCTATGAGCAAGTGCATAAATTCATGTGATAAGATGATTCCATCCGTGATGGACAGACCCGACAGGAAACCCGTCTGTTTGTAGGAAATGGTCTTCTCTAGGAGAAGTTTCAGCCTACTCTCTATCGCCTTGGAGATGATCTTATAAGTGGTATTGTAAAGGGAAACCGGACATAAAACATCCATAGATTCTGCTGGAAAATTCCTTGGGAATAAACATATGAAAGTGTGATTCATTTCCTTCAAAATCTTACCTGATGCCCGCGATTCCTCCACTGCTAACCACACCTCTTTACCAATAACCTCCCAAAAATCCTGAAAGAAAGTTGTCGGAAAACCATCAGGGCTAGGCGCTTTCTCTCTTTCCATCGAAAAGACAATACTACGCACTTCCTCCTCCGAGAAGGGAGCCATAAGCAAATCCGAGTCCTCATCACTGACCACACGCGAGATTTGATCAAAGAGCGTGTGCTGCTGTTGAAGTGGAGAAAGCGTTTCACCCCCCAAAATCTCAGCAAAGAAACCAACAACCTCATTCTTAACAACAACATGATCTGTCAACCACTCTCCTCTACTGTTTTGAATCTTGGAAATATAGTTGGCGTTGCGCCTTTGTTTGACAGAGGCATGAAAGAATTTAGTATTCTTGTCGCCCTCCTTCAGCCAGACTTCTCTGGACTTCTGTCTCCAAATAGATTTCTTCCTTGAGGAGAAGATCATTCAATTCAGCCAGGAGATCCTTTTCCATGTGATAAGCCTCTTGATCCATTCCATCTCTAAACACTCTTTCATTCAAAGACTTTAGCTTCGTTTCCACTCTTGATTTTCCTTGAAATATGTTATTGAAAGAATTATTATTCCAGACTGAGATCTCCTCTTTTAAAAGAGCCAACTTCTTGGTTAAATGAACATTTTAGTGCCTGTCACCTCGAAGGAAAGCCACCATCTCTGCACTTGCTCTTTGAAGAAAGGGTCCCTCATCCACACCACTTCAAATTTGAATGGTGAGTTCCTAGGCGCCAAATCTAAAGAGATGTTGAGCAAAATGGGAAAATGATCCGAACCCAACCAAGGGAGGACTTCACTTTCCAAAAGAATATTAGCTTGAAGCCAAAGGGAATTGGCTAGAAATCTGTCCAACCTTACAATGATCTGCCCCATGCCAAGTCTCCTGTTCGACCAGGTCATGCCAACCACTCTTTGGAAGAATATCCACGAGCCCTGAGTCCTCAACAAAGGACGAGAAATCTCTCTGCATCTGTAGGATTGCTAACGCGAACCCCCCCATACTCTGAGTCTGAGAGGGTCGCGTTAAAGTCCCCTACGAAGATAACCATCTCCTCCCCAAGATTATCAAAAACCTTCGCGAAAGAAGCCCACAGGGCCCTTTTAGATGAATTAGAAGTAGGACTATAAATATTGCAAAGGAAAACACTTTATTCAAATGCTTAACCAAAATATCACACCACTGACAGTTGACAGAAGAAGCCACTACTAACACCTCCATCTTGCTTGAGAGCCACATCACCCCTAATCCACCAGAAGCCCTTGCGGAAGTCAACAAAAGATCCTTGCCAACCTTTCCACTTTATTGCCCAACTAGAAAGACAATCATCACCAACCATTTTAGTTTCTTGGAAACAAAAAAAATCTACACCTTGTTCCAGTGAGAGGTGCCTCATGAGGCACTGCTTGTCAGAGGCATTTATGCCCCTGACATTCCATGAAAATATTTTCATTGTTTCTTCAAGGAGGACTCACCCTCCCTACTCACTGGTTTATAAAAAGATTTAAGATGTTTTTGCTTACCTACCACTACCTCCTGATGAGTCTTGTGAGAAAAACTCGGCCTACTCGGGCCATATTCCTTTCTGCAGTTGGGCTATCCTAACCTTGAAGTCCCAACAATCGAATAGGGTCCCTCTATCGCTTCCCAATCCTTTTAAGAGGCACCATCTGCTTCTTCCTCTGCCTCCCTTTCTGATGCTGAGTCGAACACTTGATCTCTCATGAAATACTATTTGTTCAGATTTTCCAAAGAATCACCACGACCCATTTCAATTCCTTCCTTCAACAGTGAACACAAGTGAGAGGATTACTCCATGACCTTGGAAATTTCCTCCAAGAGTGAGTTCGGAGTAATCTCCACTAGCTTTTCCTTTGAAGCGATCAGAAGCTCTTGATTTGGAGTGGGATGAGAGTTTCCATCTTTCTCTTCCGCCTCTCCAATGATTTGAGGTACCTCAGGGACCATTCTTCTAGGATTCGAAACCACTGTCTATGCTTTACAATCCCTTCTCAAGTGTCCAACCTGCTAACACTTAAAGCATATGAAGAAAATCTGCTCATACTCCACTTGTTGGACCCAGATCCCTCCTTGGGTTTTAATCGAGATAGGTTCTGGAAAATTGTTTACGTAGTCCACTGAGATGCAAACCCTAGCATAAGATGTCAGATCCCCTTGCATAGTCTTGGGATCGATCCTGACCACCTTCCATAGGGTCTCACAAATTTTAGCGAGGATACAAGGCTCCTAATATTCTATTAGAAGAACATATAATATGACCCAAATCTAAATATCCTCTATTACCATATTATTCAAATCGAAGTTCGAACTCCATTTTCAAACAACAAGCTCGTGCTTCAGGCAAATCCTTTCTCTTCTAAGAAGTGTTTCCTCTTGTTGAGCTGCACTTCAGAGAAGCACTAGGAAAAAATACTTAGCCAAAAATCTAACCAGCAAGCCTCTTCCCCATTGTTTCTCACAGCAACCTGTGATGCCATCCGTAGAGAGATTTCTTCTTGAGAACTTTTCCACAATAGCTCTCCTCTTATACAAATTGACCTGGCCCCCAAAACCTTCCTCTTTTTCCAAAATAATAGATCACGAGGCATCCTTAGTAGACATCACCTGGGGAATCTGATGTCTCCTTGCAAATTTTTTCTCTCCTAGAATGGATTTTGCACCTCCCCCCATAAACCCTAGCACTATCCTCACAAAACCGCTTAAATATATATCGTTTTTACTTTTTAAAATTCTTTATTTATTCAAAATATATAACAAATTATATTTGTATATATTAATATAATAACATATATAATGTTTTGTATATTGTATATTGAATTTTTTTGTTAACAATAGTGTTTTCATGTTTTTATTAAGCTCAATTTATATATAGAACTTGGAAATTCCAAATTTAGATTCAACTCTTCATTTTACACACCAAAGAAAATGTCTTCTGATAGATGGACTTGAAACCATAGACATGAAGGAATTTAATTTCCACCATATTTTTGGTAAGATTTTATTTATATCTTCATCTTCATATCTACCAAATTACATGTCACAAAATTCAAATTATTTGACATCGAGGGTCATTGTAAGAGTACACATTTACGACTTTAGATCGAGGGAACCCTGCTCATTACCATGATATGTAGAGAGAAACCCTAAGATGGTGGAGAAGCATTAACACAATTTTCTAATCCATCCGGAGCATAAAAATACAATAAAGTCCACCTGTCATAGATCGAGAGAGGTGGAGAATTGAAGTAGAAAAGGACAGTCAAAGTCAAATTGTTAAGAGATGAGCCAAGGTCTTATTAGAAGACCTAACATTGTTACGAATGTTCCTACAATTACCTGAACTTGCAACTGAAAGAGGGGCTACAAAGTCTAACAAGAAGGCTTTTTGGCTTGGTCTCGACCGGGTCTCAGACCTTGAACCTTTTGGAGTTTTCCCTTTTTATGTTGAAGGCAATTCACAAGTGGGTTGGGGTGGGGGCTGTGATGCATGTCAGAGAGACATTCAAATGAGAAGAAGTGAGAAGATGAGGACGTTGAATTACGAACAAATCAGAGTTGTTCAAAATTTAGTCGGCACCAAGGAAACTTGTCAGTCAACAAAGCAATACACGGTTTAAGGAGATTTAGATAACTCACAAAAGTTTTGGGTGGTGAAAAACATGGAGGTCCTTGCAACAATCTGTGCACCATGTTGTGATGTGTCATAATGTATAGTCACGTCACCAGAGCAGCAGGCAAGGAAGGCTGGGTGTCAAACAAGATATAATAAGGCCGCAATAAACAAGCCTCGTAAAAAACTAGCATATATTTATATTTAATTTGGATCAGTCCTTCGATAAAATTTGTGGAAGCAAATGACTCGAAGTTTAAAAACTTAACTCTTCATTCATGATCAAACACGATCAATATATAAATGTTTAAATGACAAGGCCCACTTTCTGCAAGTGTTGTAGATTTTTATGAGATAGAACTGTTTAAATGTGTAAAATTTGCATTCACGAGTGAACAATCACTACAAAATATTTTATCTGCGTCTAATACACCTCTTCCTTATCGATCGTGGCCCTTAATTTTTCCCATTCTCAGTGTTGGCCTTAATTCCACGTACATTTTTTCCTAATGATGTCATGGACTTCATTTGATTTAGGACGCATGCAAGTCAGACAAAAGAAATCCATAAAGTGGAATTGAAGAGACAAAAAATGAAGTCTTTTGGAAATTCTATGATGGTGGGTTACCATTGGAGAAGGGTAAAAAGAAAACGCAACAACAGCAACCGGGGAGCATCAGAAAGCAATCAAGAAAATCTAAAAAGAAAAAAAGGGAAGAAACCGTTTAAAAATATGATATAGAAGGCTATGCATATGAGCTTGGAAATGAGCGTAGCTTAATAGATAATTACTCTTCCCACAATCCTCCCTTAAAGAATAGAAACTACAAGTAAAAACATGAATATGAAGTAAAAGATTTGGGTGCATTGCATTTTGCATTTGATAATGTTGTCTAAGAGAAAGGTTGGTTATCGATTAAGAAACCAAATTTCCAGAGGTAACCGAAGGCAGTTACCACTTAAAATGGCTTGGGCATTTTCGATCCACAAATATCAAGGGCTTACTTTGTAGAGAGCCACTATTGACATTGGGGGCACGGAAATACAGGGGCTTACATTCACAGCAATATCCAGAGTTCCCTCCATATCCGCCCTTTGGATTTCACCACCTTTTTCATTCAGTTGTTATACCAAAAATTCGTCGGCACCTCTTCTACAGTCAACATACAAGAGGAATCCCATCTTCTCTCCCTATCCTTAACACTCCCCTCTTAATCCCCGTCGACCCTTCCCTTTCAAGCTTCACCACTTTTTGTCCAATCCTGATCTTTTCCACTACTTCTATTTCCACTACTTCATTCTGTTTTTCATTTTCCAACTAGAAATATCATATTACTTTGTTGTATGTTTCACTTTCCTTCTCCCGTTACATATAATTCTCTTTTGGTGTTAACATCACACACCTCTTTCTTTGCATTTCTTGTTTTTCAACTGCACTTACAAATTTTCCTTTTGATGTTTTATTCCTTTCAACGCTCTTATTTTTTTAAATGCAGAATAAAAATTTATTAGGATCAAACAATAGGCTACCTCCTTTTATCAAACAAGGAAGACTAAAATAGCACAATTTTTTAATGCTCTCATCTGAATATAAATTCATAGATAGAGGTGGTTATTTTGGTTAATGGTCTCATAGAATTTGTGGACACTATTAAAATCTTTCACCACCATTAGTTATAAGAAACATATATAATAAATTAGTATAAATTATCCTATTAAAACCATGGACATATTTTTCAAAATTCTGAATATAATTTTGTGGATTCCATCCACAATATTTTTTGTGAAAATTTAGATGTGACAAATATTGCGTCAAAATCCACAGTTAAAAATAGTGAAAATTCCACAATTTAAAAATTGTGGTGCTAGTAACAATTTGAATATTGTCATATATCTACAATTGAAAAAAATGTAACAAATTTCAAAATTTCAAAATTATTGTGGATCCATAATTTCAAATTTGTGACATGAATATGAATAATAAAGAATGTTTTAGACCAACAATTTTGAAATAATAACTATTTCTCACAATTTTCCAAAAAGTACAAAATTAAATTAAATATACAAATAAATTTGAATATATAAATAAATAAATAATGCTACTCTTATAAAGTATAAGAAATATTGCTAGTATGGTATATAATTTAATAGGATTAAAATGAGATAAAATGTATATAGTGGGATCTCCTTCTTGTTAGAAAACTGAAATATTTATCTTGCTTAGAGCATTGGAAAAGAAATCATTAGTCATGACATGGTGATTGAGGTTTAGTTTTGAATGTAAATGACAATTAGTTTGCTATCCTTTCCATGTGAGGACTTGAAAAAGCTTATGATCTTATTATGAAATGGCAAATTCGAATATGTATTCCATCCTTACTAAGCCTTGGGGTTAAACATATTTCAAACCTCTCTTCTATTTGAAATATTTTCGCTACATGCCTCATCTATGTATCACCATCAATGGACAGTAAATCATTCTTCCGTATAGATTATATTGAATATCATTAAACGTCATAGGTTTCTCTTTGGATAACAAAAAAAAACAATCTATTTGTCTTAGCAGATGCTTGTCAGTAATCTTTTTTAACATAGTATGTGAACTAAATATATTAAAATATATTTAATATAGTCATATTATATGCCTGATAACTTTAATCCCATATTCATCACATGGTATATGTTACTTGATGAATATTGTCTACAGTCTATATGATTTTAGAACAAAATATTCTAAAATATACTTATATTTATTGGATATTATATATATAATAGCATCCAACTAATAAATTAAATATAGTATATATATATATATCATATATATTAATCCGAAAAAAGTAATATTAAAAAAGTTCGGTGAAATCTTTATTGGCATAAAAAACAAAGAATGTGGGGAGGGTCGAACCCCTCCCCAGAATGATGCACACCAAACTGGGAACGCCCATCTCCTTTGACACTACCGTCCACGTCTTCTTTGACTATGCTATGATATAGCTTACTGTCGTTCGATCAGGTTGATGCAGAATAGCTTGTGGGTATAGCCTCCAATTTCCTATTCGAGCCCACTATCTTTGGCCAGATAAATCTGCAGATTTGCCTCCTCTACTGGCTCGATTGCTTTACTTGCAGTTGTAATGTTTGCACCTTGTAATGGTGTTTCTCTCAAGTATTTTTTTCTGTTAAAACTTAGGTACTTTCTTGCAGGATTTTCATTGGGTAAATCTAGTAAGCAAGGTGGTTTTCATCGTACAGCCTGGGAGACTAGCACTCGATTCACATCTTATCCTGAGCTGGTATGGGTGTTCTTGATCTTATACTCATTGCGATTTGGCATTATCTTCTGCATAATGTGCTAACTTTGTAGCCTTTGATTGCTCTCAAAATCTAGGACAAAAAAGCTTGTACAAAATTTGTTACGGCAGTGTATCTCTGTAGGAGCTCCATATGGTAAGAAAGATCACCAGAAGAAATCCTAGGATTTTGAACTCTGCTAATTACTTGAGATATTATCCGGTTACAATACTTGGCACCTTTCCGCGGTAACTCTAAAAGAACATTTTTGTAACTGTATACGTCAGATGGTCACACTAAGCCTTTATGTTCTTGCATATTCTGATGAATTCCTTTTACAATGATTGTTGCTCTATGAATTAGTACACTTCATGGTAATCTTGTATTTTATCTTGACGAAATCTTGCTGTACAGTAAAAATTATCTACCTTTTGAAAGTAGTGCGGTTATTTCGTAATGGCATTTCTATGCAATCAGGAGACTTGGTTTCCTCCTGGCATTGGCTATTTTTGAAAAGCCTGTGAAACATGTTTACAACCTATGGTAATTATTGAGCTGCCTCCAATGATTTGATTATTGAAACTTTTCATAGCTTGTCATTTCACATATGATGTAGTAGCTTTCATTCACCCAAGGCTCGGTGCTAAGCACTTTGCTGCTGGAACATAGATATTCCTCTGTAGGACAATGCAATCTATTGGAGGCTGTATAGTTACTCCTTATTATCTCCTATTTCAACCAGATTTAGATAAGCTCAATACCATGGTGAGTGAGTTACACTCTCTTTTTAGGTCACTCATGGTCATAATTGTATTTCCATTTACGATGGGTCGATTTCCCCTATTTGATCATGAAGCTAAATTCATTTCTTTAGTATCTTATCTATTAGGGCCTACCATTAGGGTCAAGATCTGAAGTCATATTGGAATGTGAAAAATCTGGCTTGTCAGTTGTTGATGGTCGCCAATGAGTCACTTGAATCATGTCCTTTGGTTCTGCCCTCATCGTTTCAACATGTACCTGTAATTGGATTGACTCCCTATTGTACCCTTTTAACAGCTGATAATTTCCTTTGATTGGAATGCATGTTTTGATATGGTGTACCATACTGTACTTGGCCATACTTCAAATGATAAAATCTGTAACTTGAAACAATATGTTATTCTGTTTGAAATAGCTCCTTGGAAAGGCTAGAAATACTCCCTGAACTTAAGCATTGGAAATCACTTCTTAGATCTTAATGCTACTGAACCATTCTGAGATTACGTAAGTTCTGCAAATCTTACCATTTGATCCTCAGTCATGTAGTCTTCAGGCTCAAGTGTGAAAGGTGGCTTTAATAGTAATTTCTCATGAATACTAGTAGCATGCTTAATCACCATTGGGGCTATTGTGATATTTCCTGTCATTAATGAGATTGTGCCTCTGAAAGTGATAAATAGATCGATCTGCTTCCACCATCCTGAAATCATGTCATAAACTGTTGATTCGTCTATACCATGATCACTCTAGAAGTGATTCCAACTTGACATGCTTGTCAAGATGGCTACGCTACTTAGGGCACTCTTCACTTCTGGTACATGGTTGGATTCTAAGCTCATTTTAAGAAAAGGTCATGGTTGGCTCTTTCAACTAGGGCTCTCTACCTGAGTGAGGCATTCCCAGATATGGAAATTCAGAGCTCCTAACATGGGGAATTATGGTCTTCGCTCAACTTTCAGGTATGCCTGACTGAAGATGGAGGGGTGGAGAGGCAATCCACAATTCAGACAATCCATGTTCTGGGAGAATCCATTCTGCTGTAGGCAATGATGGATCTCACCTTTCTCCTTCGGGTACTCATGGCTCCTTGTACACTACATGCTGTTATCTCTTTTATGTACTTGTTTTCAGCGTTATCTCCCATGACTTGTTGTCAGTAATATTGAAGGCCTATGTGGCATGTTCTTAATTGCCCTAAATGAAATTAGGTTCTGTAGTCTGCCCATGTTGTCTATTTTCTTTACATTTGATTACTGTAGGCTGTGTACATTGTGGAACCGAACCCTAAGCAATGTCAACACATTGTATTATTAATCTCATTCAATCATAAGAAATAACAAGAATGGTAATGCACATGTACTTGAAAACTGCACTCTTATGTCATGCAAAGAACATATGTGTTTATCTGTTAATTAGGAAATCAAAATATTATGACTATTTGCAAAATAAAAAAATATCTTGCCTTCATGAAGGATGTGCACAATATTTCGAGGCTTTTAACATATCTTAAACTGAAAAACGATATTACTTACAGGACAATGAGTTATACATGTGTGAGGCGTTGCACCCTGCAATCAACACACATTAGTTATATGATTGTTAAAATTCAATTCCTTTCTCCGTAATCACTATTGTTCAGCAATAAAATGATTTTTTGTACCCCTATCTGATGTTAGAATGAAAAATAAGAATATAAATATGTAACCTAGTCTCCTTTGGACCAATAATCTAAATAAATGTCATTTACATTATGGGGATTTAATAAATGATATTATGCTGTTGGGTAATTCTGATAATGATATAACAGAATTTAAATCCTAATTAGAATTATAGTTAAATAACTATATAATGAAATGGATGTGAGCTTTAAGCCATTACTTAGGAGATGACCATTTTATAATACACGACACAACATGTCGTCACAAGGTTACAACCAACACTAGGAACCACTTGTTACGGGGGAGACCACAAGGTCAGCACGGAAACGTTCACACCTATCAAGGACAATTTACTTTTCCTTTTTACAAGACAACATGGAAGTCCAACCACATGACACACTTACATTTAGGGGCATCCCACGAGGAAATTCTTGTTAAATTTTCTTGTTTACTAAAGTGTCTCTTAATTCTTAACTTACGTTCTTATAAAATTTCATGTAATGATTCACACAATTCTTTTCACAAGGGAGAACTTCTTTCTTTTCAACTATTGACTGAATAGCTTAAGGCCAAGCTTTCTAAACTAGGATCATCAATTTTATGTCCAAATCTTTCTTATTCATTTGATTTTAGAACATTTTCCATTTCTTACAAGGTTAATTAATCTTACTCAAGCTTCTAACACATGTTCCACAACTCTATTGCACAGGTGAAGGCATAAGCTCCGATTGAGTGGAAAGTACCGCTTAGGGTTCATAACAATAACCTTCTTGTTTAAGGATCAAATTTTGACCTTGCTTAGGAAATATCACCATGAATCATGGTAAGGGTTAACGGAACAGGACAACAGAATTCAGCTTCAAGGTCACATTGTCCACTATCCGTCTTTTATTGAGGCTAAGAGTTTATCAAGATTGGTTAAATGTTCCATCTAGACTTTACTTTATTAAGTTTGACAAAGGAGAACATTTCAAACGATAGAGAGATATTTAAGGTTTTATTAATCAATTTCCCTCCTACTCAATAAATCCTATCATCTTCTAAAATCTAACCATTGATTTCACCATGAGATCATTTAAGGTTTCACCAAAAAAGATAGTGTTTATTAGTTTAGCTCGGGGGAAAAACAAGTAATCATATTTTGTTACAAAAGATAGATTCCTCTTGATTGTTCCAGGTCTCAAAGGTTTCAAGTGGATCACATCTACATTAATATGTTCATATACATAAATTTTCGTTTAACTTTTATAAGGACTATCCAGTCCACTTTATAGTGCTTACAAACTCATTGCTACTATGCCTTAGTAGGATTTACAACTCAACATTTTAACTCAAGAGCAAAGTTTGACAGTTACAACAACAATATTCTACAATACATTTACTAAGGCACTGACCCTTCTTCTAAAATTTTTCCACTAGATGTTATCAATAGTTTAACCATAAAAGACAACGTACAAGCACCAAAGTGGATATCATCTATGCAACTACAACGGCCACTTCTTTCATACTTGAGCTCGGAAAAACAACCTGCAAAAACATGTTAGCTTTTGTCAGTTCAAAAGAACTGGCATGAGCATGCATTCCCTTTTCCTAGATATTTCATCAAAATTAATTGAATGACTAGTGCATGATTTCCATTCCAAGGCATAAGCAAAAGTAATTTGTATGAAGGTAAACAAAATAGATATCTAGTTAACAAAAGGCACACTGCAGAACATATGAAAGCCAAAATTGTGCATTTTCTATCCAAGGTTACCCTTACACCCTACATTCTAAATTATAACAAATTTCCCACATAATACACCTTTTTATTTTCCTTAAGTAAGATAGCGATAGCAGCTTCACATTCACAAAACAGAATAAAGGAATCGTACTACAACCACCCGATATAGAAATAGTAAATTCTCCTGATAATGTCAAAAAAAAGGTAACAAGATTTATTATTCCGAACATCCCTACTCAGAGCAAGAATGCCACACAAGTCCACTAAAACTCATACAGCCTATGAGGGGGGGGGGGGGGGGGGGTGTTATGGCCACTCAAGGACCCAATTCAAAGATCATGTAAAAAGGAATGCATTGCACTTGCGTACACCTTAAAAAAATGTAGCTGACGTTTTTGATTGCTATACCCAATGTTTAATTATATATTCAAGATTAACAACGTCCACGAATGATAAGTTGAAACTTTGAAAGCTCTCTTAAGCCGCAAGTGCCAACTCCACACATCCCTCAACGAAAACCCCTTCATTCCCAACATAATAAAATATTTCAATGTTATACACTACTAACTTACTTACTGATATGACGAAGAAGGGTCTCATAAAACATTGTTGCTTGGGGGGGGGGGGGGGGTAAATGTAATTTACCTTTCACGGGTCCCCGAAAGCATCTCAAGCCTCAGACTTAATTCCATGTTCACCACATCCGACATATACTTCATTGTTTGTTGCTCGGAAGGGGTAAAACATTGTTCCTGCACTCACTACCGTGGGGGCGTCCGACAAGGAAAAGCTTTTCTTATAATAATAAAAAGATTTAAGTAACTTACACAGTTATGTCGGGCGCATAGGGTATCCCATGTACAAAACGAGAGTCCCTTGAATACTTTAAGTATTTTCTCCAAAGGTTTGAGTAAGGTTTTCCTTATAACAAACCCTCAAATTTTCCATCTCAAAGAAGCCGATGGACCTTTCATAAGACCAGTTAGGGAGGTAATACAAATGTAGGACTGACGAGGATATCCCTTGGCCAGGGTACTAAAATTTTTAAGGTCGTCATAAGCTAGGTAAGTAAGTTAGATTTGGCCAAAACATGTTTGCATAAGACGGCGTCGCAAACCCACTATCTAGTCATAGCCAGTCACATCCGACAAGCATAATGCACAGTTCGTTAAAGCTTCAAAAAGGAAATAGAAATTTACATTGTTCCAACCTTGTAGTCGACCTCCCAGGGATGAAATTGGGATGAGATTATACCAAACTAGATTGCTAAAAAGAAAAGGATGAGCAAGGGTCGCTCTAGTATCATTTCCAATACGAATTAATATTAGACCGTGATAACAACAAAAGGGCAATAAATACACTTCTTCTCCAGAGGTAAATAGTTTTATTCATTTATCACCTGCTCTCCTCTATAACCATAGGGATACATAACGGAGGTAAAAAGCAAATCACATTTTTTTTGTTTTCTAAAGAGGACAGCACTTAAACAAACAACTCCTCATTGCCATGCTGAGGAAGGTCCAAAACCAGGTCGCAGAAGGAAGAAAACTGCTCCTACAGGCATAACACAGACGTATCTAATAAGACCCCTCACACATCTAGCAAAAGCAAGAAAATACACTCTTGGCGGGGAAGGCGTGCAAAAGCCACACAACATTTCAAATGATAAAAATCTCATGCAGAGCTTATCTCAAACCAACACAGCACACAATTACCAGGAGAACAAGCAATAATCATGCATTTAATTATAAAAGGAAATAGCTGGAAAAAAGGGAAAAAGCAGCTCATGCCTGTTCCTCCTGATTCAACATCACTCCTGGCTCTGAAAGGCATCTACCGCAATGGTAATTAAACCTTTTCCTTCATCAGATTTGAGGACAGCGTCAAACTCTCGGTGCAAACACTTCAGCTGTAGCTTGTAAGGTGTGATAATTCCAACAGAAACCTTTATGCCTGCCAAATCAGTGACTCGTTGAAACAGCTCATAAAATTGCAAGGTAAAACGTGCTTCATGAATAATCTGATATGAAACAGGTCGGCCTCTATGAGGTTCTCTTCCATGGGTTACGTCGTAAAACAAGCAAGGTCTCAATAGAGAATCTCTAGTAAATAAATTTCATCAGGTCTGCTGGTAACACCCTCACTGTCACAAGGTCGATTTTGGAGAAACAACTCAGTACAAGATCTGGATCTGAAAAAAAATATCCTGCTACCTTCATCTCCCAAGACATTTTCTCCAACATTGCAAAGATCTCCTGTGCCCGTGGGTGTGATCTGCCACTTACACAAAAGCATGCACCATTTTATTGCCTTTAAACCAACTACATCCGAGTTTCTTTTTAATTCCTCTATCCTTCATCGATCTCCTTCCTGCACCCTCTCTCTCCTTTCACCCCTCGCCATGAGAGCCTGCCTACTTAGTGACTCGATGAAGAAGTTCATATAATAGCAAGCAAATCGTGCTTCATGAATATACTAAAATGAAACAGATCCACGCCTATGAGATTCTCTCCCATGAGTTACATCGTAAGACAAGTAAGAAGCAATAGAGAATCTTAGAAATAAATCTCATCAGGTCTTCTGGTAACACTCCTGCTGTCACTTAATCGATTTTGATACAAAATATCTTGAAGGAGAATCCCGACTTTGAGGATGCAGTCAAAACTGAACGGATAACATCATAGTTGGACAACCTGCTTGTTGGAGGCGCTCATGAAGGCTTCCACTATACTGTAGCGTGCCTGCCACCTAGCCAATCCTGCTGTTGTAGGCTGTTGTTGTCTGTTGCTGTGGATCCCCAACAAGAACACACCCCGCAGCATCCAATGAAAGGGGAGGTAACACGCCTACTGCAACAGCTTGTAGCTTCATCTATAACCACCATACCAAACCCGCGCGGCCAGCAGGGAAGGCGCCCAACAGTCCTCCACGCTCAGAAAAAAAAACCTTCCTCCACGTTTCTAAATGCCCCCCCCTTATCCTCTGCTATACGCACGAAAAATGCCACTCCAGGCTCCTCCATTGAAGGTGCGACCAGAAGAAGAAGGAGGTATCCTGCTGCTATCCAACACTGCGAATAGAACTAGCTTCTGAGCTTCAATGCCCATCACAAACCCCAATAAAAGACTCACCCTCCAACCTCACCCGGCCAGAAACACGGCAAGAGCAGGTAAGAAGACAAAAACACAGAAGATTTAGTAATAAAATCCCATTTTGAAATGCAAGCGGCCAGCATGGAGGAAAGTACACGGTGGGTGGGTAATAAACACAGTTTCATTAACTCCCAACAACCGTAATGCCAAACAAGGCACCAAAAGAAATACAAACAGAATATGGCAGGAGGCCATACACTCTTCCACGCACCCCCCACTTGCCAGGAAACAAATAAAATAAGGAAACCTTCAACCCCACGCCAACCATAAGGAGTAAGAACCATAAAGGCAGTCGGTGGGTGAAGGCACACTTCCATATTATGAAATAAGGTATGCGTGGATGCCGGAAGGGCTTAGTAAATTTAAATAAAGCAATTTGTTATGCAGATTCTTATGTCTTTATATATAAAAAAAAATAGATATTCATATCTCCACGCCAAGTAGTCGAGAAGAAAAAGACCAAACAATCTTACAAGTCGGTGGATGAAAAAAAATAACATGGCCTGAAAAGGCTTAATATTTTGAGATGGATACTATGGTTATTGATCTCCTTGCATTTCCATTAATCCAACTATATTGCTACAAAGAAACTGACACTAACATAAATAATCACCAATCGATAAAATATCAGAAAATATTATTTTGATCCATTTATTTTTTTTGCATGACTTTAATGATTAAAAACATAAAATTATTAATCCGATACCTACTAGCGATCAAATGAGGCAAGCTCGACAAGGCGAAGTACACAGACGTTTCAATGGAAACACCACGTGCGAAGGCAGACTCCTAGAAGCATGGTCATCGCAGAAGCAAGTGAGCGACGATGAAAGGCAGGGCATTACATTCTCCTCCACTTAACAAAGCATAAGTCCTCAATGGGACATTACACTAGAGGTAAGAGAAATGGTACGTACATCAAGGTACAGATAATGGAAGAAATTACACACATATGGTTTAAAAATTTAGTTGATTAAAGCACAGCCACAAGGTAACCTTAGGAACAATTTGGTGGAAATTTGAACTTTCAAGGTTCTGTGAAGATTGGCAGTTCCTTCTTATTTGTTATTTCATTAGTCTGCTTTTCGTTAGCATTATTATTACTTCAATTTCTTTTATAAATTTCATCCTTGAAGAGTTTTGGTTTATTCCTTATTGTGGGTGCCCAACAAGAACAGCTAATACAATACCCTATCAGGTTCAAAAGACACTACAGATTCACAAGCACACAAGTATATTCTTCATGATTGTATTACACCACAAAAATTTTACTCAAATATGGAATAAAATAGGCACAACCCACATAACGTAGTACTCATCACACATCAATGAATGACATACCACAGAATACTTAACCAAAACAGTACTACAATCCACCAGACATTTCCTCAATTTGCATCAATGAAAGACTTCACCTAACACCAAATCTTGCTACAGGTACTATTGGTGTCCACAAGGGAATCAATGACATAACCACAACATAACAACACATATCCATCTAACATGAGTAACACATACATCAAAAGACCACTACCAAACATCACAATAACTCAACATATATCCTAAAACATCAACCATACAGACAAATATCATAAGCCTCCCTCAAACTCTTATGCCTCCCTCACAGTCTCTTATGCCTCCCTCAAACTCTTATCATAAGCCTCCCTCAAACTCTTATGCCTCCTCAAGGAGGCCGGTTGACCCTATGGTCCAAGACACATAGAGTTCGAACACTCCTAACCCAAGTGACATAATATTGCGTGGTTCAATAACCACTAGTTATATGTACTCCTTGGGGCGTACCCCCATACAACGAAGCGGGTCCATAGGTCCAACCAATCCATGGTGCATCCCATGACCCTATTCCACACATAACGACATTAGAACCAGCATAACAATCCAATCAAAGTGCCAAGTGGCAAAGTACAAGCCTTGGGCAAGGCGGTAAAAATTCCAAATTTAAAAGAAAACCCAAATTCAAGCAAAATAAATGGCCAAATAGCCATAGTTAGTATCAAAATCCCCATGTTAGTGCCACAAACCAAGGAAATGCCCAAAATTGTAAAGCATGGCAATCAAGAAAAGATGCTGGTCCTTACAAAATAAAGTAAAAAGCTCAATTTACGAATAAAATCAACTTATAATAATGTCACATTACGATAACTGTGTGGCCTTATCTTGCCACCAAAGGGGTACTCAACGAGTTGCTGGCACTCGGAACATCGAGCCTCAGATCATAAAATACATATCAATAATACAACTGTCATCACCTCCATCTGAATCATCCTGCCACCACTTCGACAAGGCTAAACATAGTCATAGTTGCACTTAGGTTGTGTACATACAACCACATATGGAGAGAGGAAAGAATCACATGTAATCTACTAAATCGAGTTTTGACTCAAGTTATTGACCCATGGTACACCATTCCTCACTCTCAACATACACTTCTACCAATTTCCCTCAGGATCGATTAGCGTAGGGTTCACAACATAACATACAACAACATCAT